>JACCGJ010000909.1:0-37174 GCA_013407085.1 Atriophallophorus winterbourni
GTAATAAAATATACAATAATGAAAACACCATAATATGATCGACATTGATTTACAATTAGATTTCAAAAACTCTGAAGTATATAATTTTCGCCATAAAAACAAATATGTATACCGAAAATCCACAATCGTGTACGAAAAGATTTCTTTAGTTATAAATATTCTCGTTTATGGAATTTACTTCCCAATAATATAAGATTGAGCACTTCACAAACTGAATTCAAATAGCAACTCAACTCCTTTTTTGTCCGGAAAAATTAGGTAAGCTATTCAATATTTAGTTCAGTTCAGTTCAGTTTGCACAGGACAGTATGTGGCTAACGAGCCAATCGAGCGTCCAGAATTTCTTCCGATGGAAAGCTGCAGAGAAGCAACCACCACTGCCAAAGCGTTTTTTCTTATTGTGATTTGGATATCCTCGACGATCGCGCCACCAAGGGATAAGCCAATCGAGCGTCCAGACTTTCCGTCTGCGGAAAGCTTTAAAGGAGCGCCCACCACTGCCAAAGTCGGTTCATTTTCCTCTGGTATCCTAGTCGTATGCGAAGGTACGTCCGATGTTTTCCAAGCCGTCCTTTGGTCCCAGAATTTGTAGCTGCGACTGAGAAAAACGGAAAGGGTTTCTCTTCACCAAGCCGGTGAGAGGTTAGCTATGGAAAATTGGTGCGTACATTTAAAACATGACATTTTAAAACGAGGCATTATATAACAGGATTTTTTGTTTTTTTAAATTGTGGTCTAGACCATATAATTTCAAAACGAACAAAAAATGGACAATTCTGACAAAAGACAACAGGCATATTCACGGGAAAAAGTCTGGGAAAAGCCCAAGCCACAAGGCATCTAAGCCCCTTTTGAATGTACCTATTGATGTGCAAGCTGTTAGTTCCCCAGGCAGCTTGTTCCAGAAGATTACCAGTCTTTCACTGAAAAAGTGTTGCGTAAGATTCAGACGACTGTGGTTTTTCGCGAGCTTCAATGTATGTCCTCTAGTTGAGGGGTTGATTGCTCGAGAGAACAGGATTTGACAGCATTCGTCGCCTAAGCCTTTCAGAATTTTGAAAGTTTCTGAGGTCACCCCGTAGACGCCGACGCCGAAAGGAGAAGAAACCTAAAGAAATTAGACGTTCTTCGTAGGGTTTCCCAAACATACATTCAACCATTTTGGTAACCAGTCGTCGGACTCTTTCCAATAGTAATATGTTCTTTTGAAAGAAGGGACTCCAGGCTTGCACGCATTATTCAAAATGCGGCCTGATAATCGCCGTATATAAAGGGATAAACACTTCCGGCGTTCTACATGTCAGAACGGATTTAAGCCTAAAGAGGTCTCCTCTAGCTCGTTGTGCAGCGGTGGCACACTGCGCAGCCCATTTGAAGTCCGCTGTTACGACTATACCCAAATCTTTAATCCTCTGAATAGATTGAAAGTCGACTATAGATAATTTATACTTATACGGCTTTAAAGGCTTTTAATATTTTCAGCTATAAAATTTTTTACAGTGACATAACTTTTTTCTTTAGAATTTACTTGTCAGAATTGTTGAAATTCAACAAAATACACTCTCCCAATTCTTGAAATGGCGATACCACTCATATCTAGGTGACTCGATGAAGTGAACTCCCTATACGCTTATCTGTGTTTAAAATTGCATTTGGAACATCATACATGAATAAACATTGTGATTCTGACCTACCCAAACTGTAATTAACCCATTTCAAACAATTGCTGTTGCTTTTGTAAAAAATGAATTTTTTATCATTCATTTTTCAAATATTCTATCAATTTTATGTTTTATACAAACTACCATCTGTACAAATATTACTCAACTCTTTTTTTGGTTGCTAACAAAAAATATGTATTTATGTTCGACCTTAATATTTGTAAAATTACCGTTTCATTTGATCTACTCATTGAAGTTCAAGTTCAAGTTGCACAGGGCTGAATGTGTCTAAAAGCCTATCACGCGCCCAGATTTCCTTCGACGGTATGCGGTTGAGCACCCGGCACTTCGATATCGAGTATACAGTTCGTACGTTACACACGTTCTTGTTTCCGAATATATGGAAAGTAAGGTAGGGTTTCTCTTCACCAGCACGGTGAGAGGTCAGCTATTTAGCAAACAATGCAATAATATGCGTGAACAATGTGTGGTGTATGAAATCACTAGCCTAGTTGAGGTAAAGTGAAACACAGTCATAGACTGCATGTGGGCTAATTTTCTGTCAGGTTGTCCAGGCCTAGACAGATATGATAAAAATGTAAAAATACGTTTTTTTGTTTTTTTTTAAAAGTACTTTATTAGACAATGTGCGGAAATATGATAGACCATTTAACGTCTAATTCCCTTTTAAAGCTCAACACATTTGGGAGGCTTACTATACAATCTGGGAGCTTGTTCCAGAAGTTGACCACACGGTTGCTGAAAAAAGTGCTCACGTGCCAGCAACCTGGGCCTACTCTTAAGAAGTTTCATGGAATTACCCCTTGTAGCTGCTTTAGGGGCAAGTTTAAGGATTTCAGTAATATTATCACCTGTAAGACCCTTTAGAATCTTGAAGGCTTCTATTAGGTCACCTCGCAGCCGCCGTCTCTTTAGTGAGAACAAACCGAGGTCCTTGAGTCTAGCCTCATAAGTTTTACCTGCCTGACCCTCAACCATCCTAGTCGCAAGGTGCTGGACCCTTCCGAGACATGCTATATCCTTTTTTAAGTACGGTGCCCAGGATTAAACGCAGTATTCCAAGTGAGGCCGCACGACTACGTTGTATAAGGGAATAAAGATTGAACGTTTTCGGCAAGATAACGCTGAGCGAAGTCTGGACAATTCTCTGCGAGCCTTGTTTGCAGCCTCGGCACATTAAGTAGCTCATTTGAAATCGCCTGTTATAGTAATGCCAAGATCCTTCACTTTCTGAGCAGCCGCTATTCTGATAGTTCCTTCACAAACTTCTAGTTGGGTTGTCGCTAAATCAGTCGTCAGAAGACAGCTCATTCCCAAGTTTAGTGGCAAGTCCCAGGTCTTTGTCCACTCGATTACTTTTTCTAAATCAGAAATAAGCGTATCTCTACTGTCATTTTTTAGAATCTTCACAACATCGACAAACAGGAAGCAGCGTGAACTTCAGCAAGCTGCCAGGTTGTTTACAAAAATAAGAAAAAGTAATGGAACAAGCACCGAGCCTTGAGGCACTCCCCGGAAAATAAGTGATTCCTCCGTGCACACCCCTGCAGTTCTAACATAGTTAGTGCGATTAGTTAAGAAACTGTCTAACCATCGATGTAGGTCACCTGTGACGCCACACATGCTTAGTTTGTGCAGAAGTTACCCATGGTTCACTGAGTCAAATGCCTTTTGAAAATCAAGATAGCAGACTTCGAATACTCTCCCTTCATCGAGGCGTAATGTCACTTCGTTAAAAAAGCATAGAAGATTGGCTAGGCAGGAACTTCGTTTCCAGAATCCGTCCTGGGCATCAAATAGTAAGGAATTGGCTACCAAATGTTTTCATACCTGGTGCCGAATGATTTTTTCCAAGCACTTGCAATGAGAGCTTGTCAGGCTCAATGGCCTGTAGTTGCGTACATCCGAAATGGGACCAATTTTGTATATGGATATGACCGCCGCTCGTTTTCAATCATCCGGTAGTATACCTTAGAGTAAGGTAGCTTCGGAAAGATTTGTGATTGCGAGGCTGATTATATTCGCGAGCGGTTGAAGAATAGTCGGATTTATACCGTCGGGGCCAGCTGACTTGATTTTATTAAGCTGCGACAAAACTGTGGTGACCATTTCTTGATTAACCTACACTAAGCTAAAATGAAATGCTCCAAACTCGTAAGTTTCTAAACATTTACCTAAATCGCGCCGATAAATACTGTAGAATAATGAATGCAACGCATCGGCTTTTTCTGGTGCAGTCAAATCCGTATTGCCATCGTCCAGCACTAACGTACCTATTTCTTCTCTTAATGATCGCTTGGACTGAACGTAGCTTTAAAAAGCTTTCAAGTTAATCTTTCCTTTTTTGGCAATTTAGGATTCGAAGTCCCTTTCAGCTTTCCTTTGCAGCGCAACAGCTAAATTTCTGGTCTGTATGTACTGCAGTCTAGATCTGTGAGTTCCACAGAATTTGTAAGCCCTCCAGCTAAGGTCACGACATCTAATAGCCTTGCGAATAGACGCGCTCCACCAGGGTGGTTTTCCTCGCGTTCTCACTGGTTGTTAAGGAGCAAAATTATCCTGTATTTGTAAAAGGTGCCCTTTTATAATATTCCACCTGATTTCTACACTAGGTTCTTATTCGTCTGGTTACGAACTTAGATTCATTGCTTTAGTTTGTAGTTGGACGATATCCATTCGACCAAAGTTGCGGGAATTCTGTATTTGGGGACTAGGATGCACTAAAGTCCAGTCAAGAAAAATTACAGCGTGGTCGCTCTTGCCTAGTGGCGAAAGGTATTTGATTCCATAAATATCTCTTTGATGATACGATAAAACCAAATCTAAAGTTAACGGAGAATGTCCTGTCCTAAACCTTGTATGTACCCTGACATGTTGATAAAAGGCCCCGACATGAAACCATTCTGGATATTGCGACTCAACTGACTCTGGTGAATAAATTTCAGTACGCCAATCAATGCACGGGAGATTGAAGTCTCCAACAATTAGTAATGCGTTGCATTACCTTTTTAGTACTTCCAATGTGTCCATCAGTAATTAGTCGTCTAATGATGAAGAAGTCGGGCTTCTATAAGCATATGCAAGTGCCAGTCTTTTACTAGCGACAGTAAGAAATACCGAATTAGGATATTGTCACAAACGTTGTGACCTCTGATTGGTTGATTATTTGATTGGCTAAAATTATTCTCAATAACGTTCTGACATCTGATTTGTCGGTTATTTCATTGGCTGAAATTATTCATTCTGGGTCAAATAAAACTCCTCGCAAGTGATCAGGGATCACTTTGGTAATAATGAGCGCTAACGATATCACTGAGCTTTTTCAGCATACTATTGGTAACCGGTTGTTCAAAAGTATCGAGGAATTGAACCACATGCTAGCAGAATTCACTCGAGTTTCCGGAACCCACTATTCCAAAATATCTTCGAAAAGAAATTCAGCGGGCGAGCTGACATTCATGAAATATGAGTGTCAACGAAAAGGATCCGTACAGAGGCCTACACTTGGAATTCGTCGTCAAACTTCCACCGCAACCAATTGCGGAGCTTTTTTCATAATTGGTCGCCATGGCGTGCAATTTAGTATTACTACTAGTAACATGGTCCATAACCATGAATTAGTAACTGGTGAAGCCGGATCGTGGCACTCCCGAAACAGACGACTCACTCCTTCAGAACTGCATGCCATTCAGCCGTTGCTTGAAAGCGGGGACCCGTCGTACAATATTCGGTATTATGTGAAGGCTCGGTTCCAGAATAATCTTACTGGCTGGGATGTTGTGAATATGCGTCGTCGAGTTCTGGCAGGACGAAACAATCCAGGTAATGGTTGTTGAAATGCAATTGAAATGAAATATTAATTAGTGAATATACTTATAATAATCCATTTTTCATAGCTATATTCGTCGCATGGAAGCTGAACTGAACGTCGATGGAAAGGCAAGGGTACTGCTGGACGAAACAGACAGGATGACGCATTTCGGGTTCTGTACAAAGGAGATGCTAAGTTTGTTTAATCGTTTTTCCGATTTTATTCTCATCGATGGTACCTTCCGTACCAATCGTGAGAAATATTTCCTTTATCAATTGATGATCGTGGATGGCTGCCGGAAGAGTCTTCCTGTAGCAATAGGTTTTCTGTGGCGGGAGACAGCAGAGGATATCCGGATGTTCCTACTTACCTTTGTTGAATTCGTCAGTGATAGGGACGCCGTTCGTTTTATTATGTCCGATGGAGCCCCTGCGATAGCGAATGCAGTTCAAGACGTTTTTCCCAACGCTTCGCATTTGCTTTGCCGAGTGCACATTATTCGGAATGTCACTCGTCGTAACCCCCAGAGGGAAGCTCTTAAATGGGTGTACGTAGCAATGAGTACCAGGAGTTTATGGCGATACGCCTTTGCGTTAATCAATGTGCAAAGAGCGGATCCCGTGTTCTTTTCATACTTCAAAGGGCAATACTGTGGCAGCTCCCGTAAGTGGGCAAATGCTCGCCGTCCTAAGGTATCTACTTACGGTATTGGAAACACAAACATGGTAGAGGCGATGCACAAATGTTTAAAAATGAATCGCCTTAGTGGTAGGATCGCTATATGGGAGGCCATTCGGATATCCCAAATCGGTGTTGGGTATCTTATCTGGCACCGACAACGCGAAATTTCGTCGAATAGCAAGAGGCGGGTTCGCGTCCCCAACCACTCGGAATTAGATTCCCTGTGCGATCTTCTTATGCCATACGCCGTAGACCTCATATCCGCAAACGTAACTGCTTCAACAGTTACTATAGTAGGCTCAGCGGAAATTATGGTTCTTGTTAGGGACTCGCGGGTTTGGGAGGTTTGCTGCTTAAACTGGAAGTGCACATGTACCTTTTTCGTTGATCAATGTTAGCCATGTAGGCACGTGCTTGTTGCGGCAATATTGAAAATCTTTGATGTGTCGTCACTCCCGATTTCCAAGCGCTGGTTAAGGAGTACTAATGAATGTTCTTGGATTTGACCGGATTAATAAACTTGATTTATGAGAATTCCAATTCTGCATATTTGCGAACAATCTACCGTCGATAACCCTTTATGTGAGTTCAGCACTTGGCCAATATCAGAAGGCCCGTGGTTACGAATCCACATTGATTTGGCAGGTCCGATTGAAAGTATATATTACTTCGTCATTGTTGATGCAGAATCAAAGTGGCCCGAAGTGTTTCCAATGAAAGTTGCTTCAGCTCAATCGGTGCTATCCGCGATTGTGTCTGACAACGTCTCACAATTTACATCTTCTGTTTTTAAACAGTTTCGCAGATCGTGCAGAATAAAACATGTCAACCACCCCCAGTCAAACGGACAGGTTGAAAGGTTTGTGAACACATTAAAGCGAGCTAGAGTCAAAGCAAAGTTAGATGGAACGTATCACGACTTCTTGGACAAATTCTTATTATCTTGCAAGTCAACAGCGATACATTCCACAGACGATAACAGGCCATCAGCAAAACTATTTTTGGGAAGGAAGCTAAGGCAGACATTTGATGCCTTGAAACCAGTAACTGTGCGAAAACCGAAATACAGTCGTAAAATGGAGCATCAATTTAACAACTATCATGGTGCAAAACAAAGAATGTTTAACATTGGGAATAGAGTTTATGTACGGAATATACGATACAATATGGAGCATTGGTTATCAGGAACAATAGTTAGGAATGTTAGAAAAGTTATATACAAAGTATAAGTTGGTAACCTAATATGGACACGCCATATCAATCATTTAAACAGCAGTATCATTAATTTTAATTGATTCAATTTTATTGATTGTTATTAAAACACTCGCCACATATGGCCAGGTGTATACCTTATTACTAAACCAAAGTCGGAATTCAAAATTCTCTAGTTACGAACATTTTAGCCTCACAACTGTCATGAGTGATAACGCGACCGACGTCTCTGGTTCACCTGTTAATCAGTGGCTACATTCGCTTGGTTACAAGCATATGTTTACTCCACCCAGTCATGGATTAGTCAGAACATTAATAGGTACGCTAGAACGTGCAATTCCATATTGGTCCACAACTACATTTATTGAACTTTTTTGTTTATGGACAATTTCTTGCGTCAAATTGATAATAGTTAATCATAAATAGGATCTATATGTGTAAGCAGTTAACACTCAATGAAAGTCAACATTATAAAAAACGATCGTTTCACAGGAATCACATATGCGTAGTTGTGATTTGTCTAACACGATTTAACTATTATTTCAATGCACTCGATACTCACTTATCAACGGCTGTTAGCTCTGTATTCTCCTTTTTAAACTTATATATCATGATATTTCATAGATAGTATAGCATATTGCGTTATTAGACCGTACAACAAAATAAATACTCGTGCATATAATTTTTTAATCCTGCCATTCAAACGAGCTTTGCTATAGACAACCCGAATTTTTAGTTTAACTTTCTTGGCGATCAGGCCTGTCTACTTTTGATTTGTAAGTAATCGCACAAATTAAATTTGTTTTTGCTAATATACACAAACCATAAAAACTTTAGCGTTCGTTCATTGACATCTGATTGGTCGGTTATTTCATTGGCTTAACTTACTCTGAATGATTTTGTGACAATTTCGTCAGCTTTGATTGGTCAGTTATTTGATTGGCTAAAATTATTCATTCACACAAACTACACCGTTTGTGTAAATATCCTCAGCCAGAAATACCGATGTTAGTTAGATTGAGTGAGAAGCAATCTTTATCAATGTCTCACTGTGGTGGAGATCTTCGTTTATCATAATTGCCATCCCCTCCCCGTAGCATCAGTATCCCTATCCTGACGATGGATGGCATACTTAGTTGATACAAATGACGGAACATGATCATCTGGTTTCAACCATGATTCCAATATGGCAATTATGTCGACCTGGTTTTCCAGTGCAGCAAGCTGCAGCTCACCCCTTTATTACGTATACTGCAAGCATTTGTGTAGAGTACACGGGTATTTCGATCCTGCGCACATTTTAATTTAAATTTATCTAGGGTGGGAGCACCGTCGCTGATACCCCGTTTTTTGAAACCGAAGATGATAAGTGGCTAGACTGCCCTTGCGAACGAGATTGCACCGGTCTAATGGCAGTTGCACATAGATTTTCCTCGTTCAGAAGCCTACTGAAAAGCGAGTTTTCCATGCGCTCGTATTGTACTGGAGGGCCATTTTGGAGTACATCTTCAATGACAACTACCACAGATGACTTAAACATTTTATGGTGGCTGAGGTTGATCCCTCTTATGGGAGTTTTCAAGCCAGTCATGGGCGCTTTCGAAAGCTTTCCATGAAAATGTGTTTGGGGGCCTGCATCCTGGACAACTTTTGGAACGCCCATTTGTGTAGCGTTCAAGGTAAGCACTTTTTAAAAGAAGCGTATCACTGTCCTGCTGGTTTATAAATTCTACCAAGGTCGGACGAGCGCTACTTACAGTTGGGTTCCACCGGCCTACACGATAGACCCTTTTTAACTGGTAGTTAATTAACCCTGCCATGCGCAAAATGTCTTGAATCCTGGAACGGTCCTTTTGGCGCTGGGATTTGCTTTTGCGAATTAGCGACTCTTCCCTATTTAGGATGAGCAGAGTACGAGATGGCCTTGTTTAAGCATTAAAATTCATAAAACTTTTCAAACAAGAAATTGCACCGTAAGGTTAGATAATGACACTTCTTTAATCTTAAATAAATTGAAAAAAATAGAATGTGAAATATTGTGTCTACGTAACGAAATAACAACTTCTCAGACTTTATTTGATTATCTTAAAACTTTATTATCTCTTATGAAACCTAATTCCTTTATTGATCATGATATCCTATACAAACCAATAAATTTGTTGAAACTCTTTGTACTGAAATTACTCAAAGAGAAACTCGTTTTAAGAATGTCATTTTATTTAATGTAGCAGATAATTATCCTTTAAATGACTTGAAAAGATGTTTTCTCACTTCATACGGTATTCCGAAAGATTGTGTTGATTTTGTCCGTTACGCAAAAACAGCATGAAACAACGAACCCCAATCCTTATAAAATTCACTGACAAATGTTTTGTTTCATATTTATTAGAGAATAGAAATATTTTGAAATCCATTCTCAGATTTTCTAATGTCACTAGGAAGCCTGAACTTACCCCATTGCCTGGATCAGGCTTGTGCTTTCATACATACATACATACTGGCGTTTCGGTCATAAGAAGCGCAAAATTACAATTATTCCCACAAATCAATCTTCTTCTGATTCATCTGAGTGTATGCAGTGTGATTCACCTGTAGTTACTACACCTTTAAGAAGCCAAGATTTATCATCTGCTCACGACATAGTTCACCGAACACCGTCACCCACTAAGCGTTTACTTCCCTTACCTACTTTTAGACAGACACAACCTCTTCCCCCAAATCCTGACTCATTTAGAAACATGGCAGCCAGGAAGCCCCCAAACGGACGAATGACGTTGGTGAATAACAATTATATGCGCGCACATTATACCAGTTACGGTATTCAATCACCATAACCCTAAACAGTATAATAAGTCTCCCTTTGACTACACCTTGCTTCAGAGACCCTCTCCTTACTCCCCTGGTTATTATGCTCAACCATTTTACTACTTTGATTATATGACTCCAAATTCTCCATTTTACAACCGATACACATCACAATACGTACCATACACGCCTGTTTATGACCATGCCAATTTTTTCCAAAAATAATAAATTAAATATTAATTGCTCTAAATTTTTTTCTCAACTTACTTCCCCTCCTTTTAATCCCGCTCCTTCTTATGTTATTATTCTACTTATAAATGCCCGGTCAATTACCCCTAAAATCCAAATGCTGAAATCTTTTCTCATCACGAACTTAGTAGACATTATTCTTATAACTGAAACGTGGACCCGAGATGACCAGCCACTTATATACCTAATTACCGGATATTCAGGAATAACCGAACTTCGAAACGGGGAGGTGGTGCTCTCATCTATGTTCATTCCAAATTTAAAGCTGATACCTTTACTTTACCTAGTCTAACAGAGCTAGAATACTCAACGTGGATTGTATTACCATCCTTAGATCTCTTAATAGGTTGTATTTAGTATCCACCGTCTTCAACCATCTCTAAAATGGATTCCTTAATTAATACATTTATAGAAGCATCTCTACACCACACAAAATATTAGCTTATTGCTGGTGACTTCAACATGCCAAAATTAAACTGGCACGATCCTGCACATTACAGCTGCTTTACACCTTTCACTAGAACGATTGACTTACTAGGATATAAGCAATTTATTGACCAACCTACAAGAAATGACAATATTTTAGACCTTGTCTTCACTCTGAACCTTACTCCAGCTAACATGAAGGAAATTCCATCTTTCCTTAACAGTGACCATAGAATATTATCATTCCAAATATTATGCGCCACAACTTCACTCAATTCTTTGCCGCCATCTGATAATAATCATACCTACAACTACATTAACTGGAATCTACTGTCAGAATTCATTAGAACAGAAGACTGGAGCCGATTCTTCCTCGCTAGTGATTTCACAACAGTCTCTTCAACAATTGAGAGGGTTACTTATGAAGGCATCATTCAAGCTCATCAGGCAAACAAAATTAACGAAAGCCCAGAATTCGTCTATTCGCTTCCGACAAGGTTCTAGATATAATTTGAGAAATCAAGATAACCTAGTGTAATTACCTAGATCCTGTACGAAAGTAAGAAGTAACTTCTACCTAAATGAATACGCTAAACTCTGGAATATTCTTGTGAAAAACATGAGACTTTTTACCTCACTATGTGATTTAAAATCACATCTGAATTCATTTCTCACAGTTGAAAAATTAATGAAACTTCTCAACCTAGATTTCTCTATAGATGAACTATACAATCATGGCAGATTACCTCCTTACATCCATATGAAGATTTCTGGATCACAAACGAGGCAACTCTGCGACACCGAATCTTCTATGAATATCCACAAAAAGACATTCTCGATTCAAAACATATATTCGACGATAACAATGTGTTCCAACTGAACATTTTTGAAGATTCTGACTCTTCGAGATTTCTCACATATTCGATGTTCCGGTCCATCGTTCTTTAATATTCTTCGTGTCATTTTTCCTTTCACCCGATTTTCCTTTCATACAACAACTTCTCATATATTAAGTTTATGTAAAACTGATTGATTATCATTTACCTTAACCATTTCAACGAACGAAAAATTCCCAGCACGTATGACCTTGAAAATGTTAAAAATTATTGTCCGATTTTTATGCTTCATGTATACAAACAACTTTCCTAATTATCGATCATGCTGAGCATGCCTTGGAATTCCAAGTATATAAGATTTAATTATTTATTTATATAATTATTTATTTTATGGGGTGAAGCAAGTTTACTAAATTGCTCAGCCGAGGCATTTGTTATTATTTCTAAAGCAACGTCGTTAGCTTGCTGTGATTTTACCGGACATTTATCGTTATCGACGGTTTCTTTAGGGTTCTTTTTACTTCCCCCCGTTGTTGCATTTTGATTCTTACCGATGGTACTGCGGACAGGGCCGTTTTTTGTTGATGGTTGTGTTTTTTCCTACGACCTCGTCGTAGGACAACGGAAAATTCGCGCTGTTTGCTACAACATTGTTCAAACGACTGGCCGAGGTCCTCGGGTATAATTCGCTTGCGTTTTGCTTACACTCCCCACATACCAATCCCATGAAAGTATTTTTACAATACGTTTCGCAATGCTTGGCAAGAATGCCAAAGCATTTTGGATGAGCCCATCCTGGCACACATCACAAGCTAGGCCTTTCACTACTTTCGTACCATATTCAATTGAAATGCAGGGATATAAAACTTTAGGCATAGTTCGATTTTTTTTAAATTGAATAACAGTAAATATATATAAAAATTTTCAAAAACGTTATAGAATATGTTAATTCTACTTATGATGTGTATATAATGCGATAAATTGATTACCAATTTACAGCAAAATCATAGAACAGCGATTTGGAAATAGATTATGTGGAAAAGCGTGGGAAATACAACCAAGTTGAACGTACCGCGCAGAAATGAAAGCAAATTGTCATGCATGGCATGACTTGGTGTATCCAATAAAAATAAAATAAATGGAAAGGTTTAATTTTCATGCCACTGGAATGTGATTCACACTGACGAATTAAATCTTTAATTGCATAAAAGACAAAGTTTGATAATGAACATGTCGACAAGAAGTAAAAGTCAATATTGAGTAATTCCAGAGATTTTACGCTCAGGATAGTTGGCCAACTTTAGTGGCAATAAATGAACACTTAACTGGTCTTGCAGTACCATATCTGACTGGAATGAGTCAAACTCCGACTACAGGTACAGAATGCCCGGTAACACCATGTATCGTAGTATGATATTGATGAATTTGAGCGTCAGGGGCAAAATCTTTCTAGTCAAAAAATGGAATCAATTATTCCACACTTCCTGGATCAAGTATGATTTCATTGGAACCATAACTACTGAATATACGTTTGCAAATATGAGACACTGTCGATGGTAAGACTGATAAAAATAGTGAACCGATATGTTTTTCTACATTGACAACTTTTGTATCATTACTATGCACGTAACATGTCTTAGATGTTCGACAAACTAACTGAATATTTCTAAGTTTACCACATTTAAACATTTAGCATTACGAAATGGACATGAAAATCGAGAATGTAACTTGCCACGAGATCCCCATTTTTCAATCTTCTGATTCTCAAAATTGGGATTGTTTTTGCTGTTCGAATGACTATTAGATTTGGAGGTTCCAAACAAAGCAGATTCAGTGTCTGCATTAATTTGAGGATTAATTTCTTTCGCAAAATCTCCATAATGTTCACATATTATCTTAACATTTTCAACAGTTGCATTATTCAACATCAATAACTGACGATATAAATCGAGTTCATTGACACCAGCGATTGAACGATCTCTTAAATGAAAATATAGTTTGTCTTCAAATGCACAACGTGAAGCTTGTGTTTGAAATTCCAGAACAAATTGACGAATAGATTGGTTTTCGTGTTTTGCATTGTATTGAAGCGAGCATGTTCAGCAATTTCAAAATTTTTCGGAGTGGCATGAGCTAGTAAAATTGATTTTAATTCATTGAAATTTTTCTTGGCAGGTGGGATAGGGGATGATAAATTTTTCAACAAAGCATAAGCATCGTCTCCTGCTGAATTAAGAAAATTCGCAGTAATAATTGAATCAGGCATTTCACCCTTGGTAAAACACCAAAGTTCAAAGCGTTCCAGATAAACTTCGATTTTGCTAGGGGTTTCATGAATATTGAGAGATCCGAAATTTAGAGGAAACGACATAGCTGATCACTAGGCCAATTTTAATGAACTGCATTGTATTGAATTGAATAAAACAACAAACTCAAGAATAGAAGTGAGAATAAACCACACTTAGTATTCGAATTACACGGTATGCATTAATTTATGTAAGTTTAACAACGAAAATTTGAATAACAGTATTATTGATTAAAGTAATATTTTGCTCACATTCCCCGAAATTACACTCCACTACCGGTTTCTGGCTGTTTGCCGTCATCATTGATTATTATCGATTATTATTGACTGAATATTATTGATTGTTATTCAAACAGTCACCATAGAGGACAAATGTGCCGCTGTGGCTCGGCGTGCACGAAAGGTACTTTTTCGGCTGCAATCAGTGCTATCGTACAAAAGACCCGATGTATTCCTGCCAATACACAGGGCGTTATTTCTGCCGCTTCTCGAATATTGTTTTTAGGCTTGGTGTCCTCACTACAAAAAGGACATCTTTCAACTTTAAAAGTGTACAGCGCCTCGCAACTCACATGATTGAGTGTCAGCGAGGGAAACCGTACGCTGCGCGCCTGAGGTCTCTCGATCTTTTTTCCCTTAGGTGCCGTCATATCAGAGGTGACTTAATTTAAACCTTTGAAATCCTAAAGGGTTTGAGTGGCGTGACACTGAACAACTTCTTTACATTAATTCCCGAGCTGGGCAAACGGGGCCATTCACTTAAAATAGTTAAGAAACGATGTCGGCTAAACTCCATGAAACAATTTATCAACCTAAGGGTTGTAAATTTCTGGAACATTCTTCCAGATGAACTTATATCCTGCAGTAACGTCTCAAGTTTTAAGCAGGATTTGGACCGCAACTGGGGTAAATTTTTTCCTGAAAATTCTCCCCAACTGCAATACAAGCTTTGGTAGTTCACCTTTAGCGTTATATATATATTGGCGCGCGCTTGAATACGGTACGTGATCCCAATTACATTTCCATATTACTTTTTCCTCTATACGCTACATACCGGAACCGATAACTTGTGATAATATCCTAAAGTTAAAATTTACGTTTCACGATATTCGATATAATATGCATCCTAAAACATCAATCTCACGCCGCATTAAAATTCGTAAAATTCCTCAAACAAGAAATTGCACCGTAAGGTTAGATAATGACACTTCTTTAATCTTAAATAAATTGAAAAAATTAGAATCTGAAATATTGAGTCTACGTAACGAAATAACAACTTCTCAGACATTATTTGATTCTCTTAAACCTTTATTATCTCTTATGAAGCCTAATTCCATTATTGATAATGATATCCTTATACAAACCAATAAATTTGTTGAAACTCTTTGTACTGAAATTACTCAAAGAGAAACTCGTTCTAAGAATATCATTTTATTTAATGTAGCTGATAATTATTCCTTTAAATGACTTGAAAAGGTGTTTTCTCACTTCATACGGTATTCCGGTAGATTGTGCTGATTTTGTCCGTTTACGCAAAAACAGCCTGAAACAACGAACTCCAATACTTATAAAATTCACCGATAAATGTTTCGTTTCCTATATATTAGAGAATAGAAATATTTTGAAATCCATTCCCAGATTTTCTAACGTTACTATAAAGCCAGACCTCACCCCTATGCAGAGGCGTTTCGGTCATAAGAAACGCAAAATTACAATTATTCCCACAACTCAGTCTTCTTCTGATTCATCTGAGTGTATGCAGTGTGATTCACCTGTAGTTACTACACCTTTAAGAAGCCAAGATTTATCACCTGCATACGACATAGTTCACAGAACACCGCCACCCACTAAGCGTTCACTTCCCTTACCTACTTTTAGACAGACACAACCTCTTCTCCCAAATCCTGGCTCATTTAGAAATACGGCATTCAAGAAGCCCCCAAACCAACAAATGACGTTGGTGAATAATAATAATAGGCACGCACATTATACCAGTTACCGTATTCAACCACCATACCCCCTAAACAGTATAATCAGTCTCCCATTGACTACACCTTGCTTCACAGACCCTCCCCTTACTCCCCTGGTTATTATGCTCAACCATTTTACTCCTCTAATTATATGACTCAAAATCCTCCATTTTATAATCGATACACATCTCATCACGTACCATACACGCCTTTTTATGATCATGCCAATTTTTTTCCAAAAAATAATAAATTAAATATTAATTGCTCTAAATTTTTGTCTCAACTTACTTCCACTCCTTTTAATCCCGCTCCTTCTTATGTTAGTATTCTACTTATAAATGCCCGATCAATTACCCCTAAAATCCAAATGCTAAAATCTTTTCTCATTACGAACTTAGTAGACATTATTCTTATAACTGAAACGTGGACCCGAGATGACCAGCCTGACTCAACACTTATAGTACCTAATTACCAGATATTCAGGAATAACCGAACTTCGAAACGGGGAGGTGGTACTCTTATCTATGTTCATTCCAAATTTAAAGCTGATACCTTTACTTCACCTAGTCTGACAGAACTAGAAGACTCAACATGGATTGTATTACCATCCTTAGATCTCTTAATAGGTTGTATTTATTATCCACCGTCTTCAACCATCTCTAAAATGGATTCCTTAATTAATGCGTTTATAGAAGCATCTCTACACGACACGAAATATAAGCTTATTGCTGGTGACTTCAACATGCCAAAATTAAACTGGCACGATCCTGCACATCACAGCTGCTATACACCTTTCACTAGAACGATTGACTTACTAGGATATAAGCAATTTATTGACCAACCTACAAGAAATGACAATATCTTAGACCTAGTCTTCACTCTGAACCTTATTCCAGCTAACCTGAAGGTAATTCCATCTTTCCTTAACAGTGACCATAGAATATTATCATTCCAAATATTATGCGCCACAACTTCTGTCAATTCTTCGCAGCCATCTAATAATAAGCATACCTACAACTACATTAACTGGAATCTACTGTCAGAATTCATTAGAACAGAAGACTGGAGCCGATTCTTCCTCTCTAGTGATTTCACAACAGTCTCTTCAACATTTCATTCACAATTGAGAGGGTTACTTATGAAGGCATCATATAAGCTCATTAGGCACACAAAATTAACGAAAGCCCAGAAAATAGAAAAGAAAATGATGAAACTACATTCCGTTGCTGTAAAAACACATGACATATTCGCCCTTCTTCGTTCTTATGAACTATCAAGAAGTCACAGATATGCTTTAGATAGCACGCTTAGAGCCGACGAAAACAAAGCTCTTATAAGTCAGGATAAGCCGAAATCACTAAGTAAACTTTTCAAGTTAAGATCATCCAACATCACCCAGCAACATAGATTTCATTATCAAATATTGTAATTCATCCGCAGTTGAAACAATTGTTAGTTCACCTGATGCTATCTGCGAAGAATTCCTTCTTTACTTTAACTCTACCTACAACAATTCAAACTACGTTTACACAACCAGTCATCTTCCTTCGCCGAATACACTAAATACTTTGAGTATAAACCTGAGTGACATAAATAAATTATGTCAGCAATCAACTGTCAGTCTTAAACCTGACACAGCAGGCATACCTCCAGCCATATGCAAAATGGGTGGTAAAGACTTTCAACTTCTCCTGCTTAACCTATTTAACGCATCTATTGAATCTGGTACCTTTCCGGCAGAATGGAAACACTCAATTGTTATACCTAGATACAAATCTGGCTCAAAACACTTAGTTACTAACTACCGACCAATAAATCATACAGCCTTCTTATCAAGATTATTTGAAAAAATTGTAAAGAAAGCTATGCTTGAATATCTGACACCTAGTTTCTTTTCTAAGGCACAGCACGGATTCCTTAACAAAAGATCCTGCATTACTTGCCAGCTAGAATACTTAGACTGCATCACAAGTTCAATTGAAATTGGCTTTTCAGTTATAGTTGTCTTCCTTGATATAACCAAAGCTTTCGACACAGTACCGCATAACCTATTACTATCTAAGCTAAGTTCATTTGGTATAGGTGGCAATCTTCATTCTTGGCTCACTTCTTTTCTTACCGATCGCACATACTGTGTTGAGGTTAATGGTCACAGATCGCGCACCTTGCCGATTCCAAGTGGCGTGATACAAGGCAGTGTTTTAGGTCCATTACTTTTTCTCCTATACATAAATGATGTACATACAGTCGTCTCTCATAGTAAACTATTCTTGTTCGCAGATGACATGAAAGTAGTAATTTCCTTCCCATCTTCTGAAACACAAACTTACATTGCCAGACTAAACAAAGATTTGAATGTATTATCCAAATGGGGTAAAATTGATGGTCTCTGATTTTCTGTAGGAAAATCTAAGTTCATGCCTTTAAGATGTACAATTCCTGATAAGTCAATCCTTCTTAATGGTAATCCTATTGAAATTATCGATTGCACACCCGATATTGGGTTCAAATATTCAGCATCGCTTACATTCAACGAGCATATACATCACGTGACCTCAAAAGCAAAGCAGAGTGTTAATATGATCCATACGTTCTTCACTCTCCCACACTGTAAGTTAGAACTTTATAAACGTTTCACCATACCCCTCTTTGATTACTGTAATATAATATATAGCAGTATAAATAAAACCGATACCATCCTTTTGGAAAAAGTACAACGTACTTTTACCAAATCAATCACCGTATATAGCTCGAATCATTCATATAGAGAAAGATGTAAGCAGCTCAAGCTAGAACAACTGTGGTGCCGTAGAATTAGACACAACCTAATACTGTTCTTTAAAATATTATCTTCTGATAATATAGATATAAATTCGTCTATTCGCTTCCGACAAGGTTCTAGATATAATTTAAGAAATCAAGATAACCTAGTGGAATTACCTAGATCCTGCACGAAAGTAAGAAGTAACTTCTACCTAAATAAATACGCTAAACTCTGGAATATTCTTCCGAAAAACATAAGACTTTTTACCTCACTATGTGATTTCAAATCACATCTGAATTCATTTCTCACAGTTGAAAAATTAATGAAACTTCTCAACCTACATGTCTCATTGGATGAACTATACAATCATGGCATTGCTGGATATTAACAGTGATATCAGTTTTTCAACTTTCATAGTGAACAGTCACTCCGTGCCTTAGTATTTATTTTCCAGATTACCTCTTTACATCCATATGAAGAATTCCGGTTCACAAACGAGTCAACAGTGGGACGCCGAATCTTCTACGAATACCCACAAAAAGACACTCTCCATTCAGAACATATATTCGACAATAATAATGTTCCAACTCAACATTTTTTAAGATTCTGTCTCTTCGAGATTTCTCACATCTTCGATGTTCCGGTCCATCGTTTTTCAATATTCTTCGTGTAATTTTTCCTCTCACCTGATTTTCTTTTCATACAATAACTGCTCATATATTTAATTTCGGTAAAACTGATTGATTATCATTTACCTGGACCATTTTAACGAACGAAAAATTATCAGCTCGTATGACCTTGAAAATGTTAATAACTACTGTCCATTTTTAATGCTTTATGTATACAAACAACTTTGATAATTATCGACCATGATTAGCATGCTTGGAATTCAAAGAATCAAATATTTATTTATTTATTTATTTAATCCGTAAATCAAGTAAAGGCTAGATTTCTGTGTGTTTTTGTTTATTGTATACGATTTTACTTCAGCTGACCTATCATCGTGCTGTTGAAGAGAAATTGGTTTTCATTTTTCCAGCATCGGTTATAACGCGGTGCTCCCTAAATACAATCCGGTTAAAATCTTGGCGTCGTGATCGTCGATGCTCTCAAATAGACAACAAGAAAAAACGATTTGGCAGCGGTGGGTGCTTCTCTGCAGCTTTCTACCGGAAGAAATTCTGGTGGCTCGATTGGCGCGTTGGCCACATACTGTCCTGTACAAACTGAACTGATTTGAACTGTACAACTTGCAACATTTTGACATCCAAATTATCAATCTCTAAAGTTACCGGAGGAAGATTTATATTATCTTGTTATAAGTGACTGGTCATCGTCATATTGGCTCTTGCTTTAGCGTGACCGCTCAAAAATTTTGATATCTTGTTTCGATTTCATCAACTTTTATCTAGTTATACTGGTACTGAAACTCATATTATCACAAATAATGAACTTGACCTTGAACTGTTGCGTTAAAGGCGGATTTTCAGTTTATATTGGTATTACCGTTTTACCGTAACGTGTTCACACAAAACACAATGAGTTCAGGTTCAGCCGATATTTATAAACAAGTAAAAGATAATTCTCAATGACTCTGTTCTTTAGATCAGGCATATACAGAAGGCGATAAAAAATTCTGAAACGCCACCTAAAATTAAACATGTTCGAGCAATAATTTTGGATACCTTTAATAAAAGGTCATCAAGATTGTTATATGCATATGCTGCAAGATACGTGAAACCTAATCAACCAGTTGTACACTGGAAGTTCCTATACATGATTTATAAACTTTTGCGCGACGGTCATCGCCAGGTATGCGAAATAAATTCGAATCCCAAAAGTGTATACTCGATTCAATTACCTTATTTCCACGTTACATGGATGCGAATAAATCTCAAGTAAATTTTGAATTTTCAACATTTCCAGTACCGTGGTGCACCACAAAATGTATATCCAATTGCAGAATTTATTAATCTTTTACGGATCCGATTAAAGATTTTCAGAAATGTGAGCTAAATTTCCTCAATAAATAATTATTAGTATTCTCTTACGACGGGGAACTTCCAACTGAGTGAAACGGAAATTTCGAAATTAACTTCTTCTACTCCCGATGATCTGTACGTTTAAAAGATGAAGTCGCTCCGTTTTTAGACACCATAGTTAGCTTTTGGGTAATTCAAAAATAGATTAATTTTTCGCTATCTAAATTCCTACCCGTTATTTCTAACAAATTCAAATTTAAATGAGTAGAAACAATCGCTTGTCGATTAATTGCTCGTTTCGATTAGGTAGAGAATTTGAAGTTGATTTTCTGTACAAAACAAGATATAATAATGTGAATACATTTACCTAAATAGTAAAAACATTAGCCACAATAAAGAAATGAAAACTAATACTGATTGAAACTGTCCGGTTTTTAATTATATACACAGCAAATTGAAATCAAAATGATTTTTTGAACTTACACTATAAAGTTTTGAAGCTTCAAATGTAGTCTCTTTCAGATTTTATGAGCAGCTTATATGGTGACTCTCTCGCTTGATTTGTACTCCGTTCTTTTTTTCGGTTAAATCTGTAGTTTTCATATATACCATAATAAAAATCCTTCAGATAATGCGGTTATTTCTACGTTTCCTTAGGTGTGTTAATTCCTCGTTATCATTAGATAATCCGCATATGTATAAATTTCATGATTATCTAAAGCATTTATGTTCGATCGTGCAGCAATTGTATGATATGCAGATAACGCCGTGTTGAATTGATTTGTCACCGTTAGTAAGATGATTGCGAAAACACGCTGCTTCCTCACTGGCATTGCTACTTTCCCATACAATATCTGTCTATGCCTGCATACTTGCATCACTTGCAGTTCTTGACTGTGTGGCACTCTGTCTGGATTAGACTTTTGATTTAATATATACATATATTCTGAAGCTATTTGCTTATTTACCATTATTCGTGAATCGTTAAAAGTTCTGTTTATAACTGCATCACATTTCGTTTAAATTTCGTTACATGAATATTGCTGCCCCTCGAAAAACATCTAAATGTTCGGACGTCAGAAAAAACGATAGAATTTTATGTATTTCTCTGTTATTTGTTGTAATACTTCATAGTAGTTTTATCCATACTTTAACAGCTTGAAGTTGAATCAGCAGTTTCCTATGTTTTTGTTCATTGTGAACTAAATGAATGTTTTTATTTCGTGGATATTCTATCACATTCGAATAGAATTAATATCATCTAATTATGTTAATGGAAACGAATTAATCAAAGCTTATTTTCACATTTTGTTATTACTTGAAACGTTATTTAGGTGTAAGGTATGACGTTAACATTCTCGATTTCACTGTCTGTATGAAAAATTTGTTTCACAAACCGGTATCAACGCCTAATTGATTTGGTGTTTTTTGCAAACAAAATCCTATTGCATGAAAAAACTCGTTATAGATATATTAAATTACGACTTCAATTTATACTCTTTTCAATTAACTTTTATTATCAATTGTGAGTTGACTGTTCCAATTACTAGGTTTGTCGTGACAAACGACCTGATGAAATTTCTTGAGAGACTTCTTATTTTCGAAGAATCAGTTATTAAAAGTGTTGGAGAATTTCGCTTCTCGTTGTACACTGCAGTCGGTCAATGTAAAATGGCACCAATTTTGCCATGCTTACAAGACGCAGCTATCGTCTACGACTTGACCGTACGTATGCTGTTCCATCTTCACACCAAAGCTGATCATTCCAGTCTAACAGAACATCGTCAACGCTTCAATACGATTCATACTGCTCTGAGAACCTTTTTTGAGCAAGCCGGCTACATGAGATACTTCCATACTTTGGTGGAAATTCCAAGTTTACCACAGGTAACGTGATTGCAATTTTGTCATCATTTATTATTCCAATCAAACTCTAACTTAACTTTCTATGAAGTCGTGATGTTGGCTCTGCCTACTAACGTTCGTTATTGCATAGTTGATTTGAATTTCATTAATGTATTTTTCACTAGTTATAACTTATTGGTTAACCCGTTAGTCTTTCTCTATCACAAAATAAATCCAACAATAAACGGCTCACTGTCAAGTTTGCTGAATGAAAACAACTATTACTCTGTTGCCATTAAACTGTAGAATATCTTCAAGTACATTACCTAGTAATATGCACACGTTGCAATCATTAACCAATAGTTCCAACTTAAGATGAATAAACAAATCACATTTTACCTGAAATTCCCATAAAATAGCACTTAGCGACTAGTACAGTCTGTAAAATTTTATTTTGCGGATTGCCTTGCGAATATTGCTAGAGATTTTCTCGCGTATGGTTAAAAATCTTGACTTCTGGAGTAGTTGTTACTTTGGACCTTCTAGCTGTGTAATCTGTTTGAGTATCAGCGAACAATGCATCCATTACATGAATATTTTTATCAGCTACGGCGATGTTTTATGGTGTAAAACACTACCATTATTGGCCATTTCCTAGGTTGATCGATCATTTTGTTTGAGATATTTTTATTTATTCATTATTTTTCTGTTACACTAATCAGTTTTCTTGTGATCCTTGATATGATTTAGTGTTGTTTGCAAATAGAAAAGAAACGATTATACAAGCCTATCGTTTACGTTGCTTGAATCGCTTGCATTTTATCATATATTCATTTTCACCATTAGTACCAGAATGACTTGTAATACAGCATATTAGAATGCACGTGGCATTTTTTGAGTTAAAAATGGAAATCTTTCGTGAAATTGATTTTCTTAACAACAGAAGCCTGCTGCTAAAAGCATTTTCTTAACGTTAGGCTACCGCATACTGTTTATGTGTGTCTTAAAGTTAATTGACTCAAATCACCTTGTATGCTCTCAATTTGTATGGACACCTATAACTTGTTCTGTTTCTCTCACTATCTATTCAAATTATAGTTTTGTCTTGATAATGTTAGACCGATCTATGATTAATTGATATTGTGTATCGTTGTCTCTAATTATGATCAAGATGATCACAAAATTACTTATCAAATTGAAAAATAACGGAATGTCCTATTTTTATTAGAACGGTGAACATCAGAATCTTTTTTCAAGGAATCAAACAGCTTTGAATACAAATATTACACAATAATGTAGAATATTTTGTAATTTTATAAATCCCTTTCTTCTAAGCACAACCATGTAGCAATTTTATAACATTTAAAATTGATTTGTCACTGTATATCAAGAGAAATGTCTATGGGGTTGCAGAAGACTCGGCTAATAGCCATTGCATTTTGCGGGTTTTCAGCTTGCTCAATGCCGTTTCCACTTCAATTGCTTTAATTTAGCCGGATTTTTTTAAGGCGTCGTAGATATTTTTGTTTTCCTTTTCTCCTCTTGGTTCTAGTCTAACTTTTATGTGATGACGTTTTTGACTGGCTGTCAATTTGGTTCATTTAACTTTCATAGCAAACAAACCTAAAAATCTATCCTGTTGTCATCATTATCATCATTATCAGGGACATTACTACTTTGGTAACACGTACTGGATGCCATATAACCATGGAAAAAGCGCGAAACATAGGAAGGGGCAGGACTCAAACAGCTACAGAATCTATACAACAGTGAGTGCAAACAAACTGGGATGAGGTGCCTATCGCTGGAACAGCAACGGCATTCAATCAAGCTTCGTGATCGAGTAGAGAAACATTAGCACGACAGCTTTATTGCTACAAGACCACCACTAAACACGATTTCGAGACGTGCTTAAGCGCTACCAGCCACTGCAATATCTGATTGTAAAAATTCCAGTGTGGGTGACGAGCGGCACCAAGTTTATAGAGGTTACTATTCAGAATCTTTAGCTGTCTGTGCCATATGACGTTTCGACCATCACCAGATATACGCCAATTGGGACGTAGTTTCATAAAAAAGATTCCGTTCCGAAAGTCGGTGGTCCGACACCCGTAAAACGTAGATGTAATGAGCATATGTTTCAAGCAGAATCAGTCTAACGCATCATGTTCATACAAACATGATTAAGATAATGTCCACACAGTTTAATTTGACTTAAATTTAACCCTGTGAAGGATCTCACAAAATACCGTTGCATTCAATGTGCGGTAGCACGTGTCTCTTTCATTGAAGGTTCGGCTAACCACTGGTAGCATACCAATGCACTGATTTTTAGCTAGATGGTAAAATTTTCGTGCAAACAGAGTTGTACGTCACTGGTTTTAATAATTCTTCTCAGTTTGCTTGGTAGTATACGTAAAAATTGAAACAAAAGTATTCAGATATCATATAGCTTTTATTCGCGGTCGATTTGATTATCGAATCCATCAAAGCAAAAGCTTATTTCATTTGAATACTAAGTAAAATTTATGTATCTCCCCCTTCTACACCTATTACTATCCTACTACTAGAAGTTTCGCTTTGTCTGTTAAATTGATTGTAAAATCCACCAGTAGAAGATAATTTTATCAGTTACTGTACTTTGAGTGTATCGAAATCAAAAGGCAAGCTCTAGGTTTACGTTTAATACCACAAGCCCGTTTGAAATTATTTCAGTTTTGTAGTTTATCAACATTTTTAGCTTTGTCGCGTTTCATGTTAAACGTTAACGGTTTATATCTACAGTACATTTTTGTAACAGTTTCTAATCGATTACTTGGTGTGTTGTATTCACTTATTGTACCCGTCTTGTCATATGCTTCCAGTTGATTTAGATTAGTGTATTATTGGTCTCCTTCAGTGGTTGTCGACCGTGGTCGTACATATCGAGTACACGGTAATTGGCATCAATATACACATTGCACGGATGTGCAATCGTGCGGTACTTTGTGCTGTGCGGCTAATACCGTGCTAAATCGATTGGTCTGAGGTAGTGAGCTGCATGATGAAACACGCTGGAGTCTCACTACTATTTCCTGTTCTTTTTTCTTCATCATATCTGTCTAGGCCTGGGCAACCTGGCAGTATGTTAGACCACGTGCAGTCTCTGACTGTGCGGCACTTTGCCTGGATTAGGCTTGTGATTTCATACCATCGATTTAAGAGCAAAGAGCTCCACCGTGACGCTCAAAATTTAATGTGAGGCCTAGTCAATCAGCATCGCTTTGAGGTTTCTAATAATCTCAGATCTAACAGCAGAGCCTGGTTTTCCTCAGCTAAAACGGGTGCTGTACCGCTTCTACAAAGTCCGCGGTCTTAGCGCCATAAAGTCATTCTTAAAGAAGGAAACAGAGAATGTTACTTTCAGCTGCTGAATAAAGTTCATGCTGACAACGTACAAACGGAAGTTTCTTGACTATTTTGTAGTTTGATTACGACTAGATATGCTGCAAACCCGAATGTTGCCATTAGTCTGATAAACCCTAGAGCATCGAATCAACAACGAACTGTTTATCGTTCACGTCACATGTGTATTGTTTACCAGTTGAGAGAACGTGCCAGTGAGTTTCTCGCATTGGTTTAACAACACGTTCATAACCATTCTTCAATTTAGGTTTCTGTGTAACGAATGAAGCCTTTTCTTTGAATTTTCGTCATTTGATTTTATTCATTCTGCTTGGTGAAGGAGATTGTAATCTACCCAAAGGGTTGGAATACTTATCATTCCAAACTCTAGAGGAAGTCATGCAATCACCCTCTGTCAACGCGGATTAGTAACAGCTTGTTATGTTCATACATTGAAATCAGGGTGTTGTCCCCTGCTGAGTTTTGACTGCTTTGTAAACCGCACGAAAGACGGGGTTTTCCGCTAGTTTTCGTTTAACTTATATAAGGATTCAAAATAGTGCATATGCGTAAACCTCGTTGGAACTAATGATCCAATTAAAGCATACGCCTCTAATCTTATTGTTTACGCGTCCTTTATTTAGGGAATTCAACAACGCAAACTGAATTGCTTTAGCTCTGTGTACTGCATAGTAGTCGCACATAATCAAGGTCAAACCTATAGCGTGAAATGTAGAACCGTTTTGTTTTCCGACATTTGCTCCAAATCATAACCTTGCTAGAGATGTGTGGTATCCATTCGAAACAACTTTACTCTAAAGCATTCGATAATGAGAGCTAACACCCATAATTCCCTAAAAGTGCTTAATGATTTGTTGTGTAGACAAACGGGTTGCAACGTAGTTTCTTCACATGTCTAACTTTCCATTTCTAGATCAAAATATGAGCCCGGGTGAAAGGATTTTCCACCTTGCAATGCTCTAAAATACATCACAATTCCTCCGCACAACAAAAGCTTATTTGTTTTTGCGACAGTTCACATAGGTTTTGCATTCTAGCGTATTGATTAATAAAGTGATAACGAGTAGCAGTGTTGTACGACATCTCCATCCCAGTAAAGGTATGAAACCGATTCCAAATACATGCGCAGTACCTGAATGCCTATTGTGTGTTTGTACATGAGTCGATCGTAAACATTTCTCTCTCTTAAAGTTACTTCGGAGCGAATCCGTTTGTTAAAAGATGTCATACAGTTCTACAATCAAAATAACCTCAAGATCCGTTTGTTCATAGAATCACACTTAAAATTATGAGCAATGGACTTCTAAAAATTTAACTGAGTTTTAAGAAGCTTTCAACTCGAGCATTTTGCCTTGAAAAGTTTCGTTTTCTTCCACCGCTAATTGCATAAATCACAAAATTTGCTCGAAATTCGATAAACTCTCTTATCCATCTGAGTGTATTGATCGATTGACGTGAACATCGTGTCCATATCACATGATTTGATTGCTTTGCAGGATCCGCCAAATTTTTGCAATCAGTCCGAAATTGAACGACGCACAGAGCTTCGGGTCAAAGTCACTGAATCCGACGAACCTGACACGGGAAGTAAAGAAAGCTTGGAAAACGTGGGTTTAGACGAAGGGCAACAAACATCTGCAAGCTCTTATCAACATGACCTAGTTGATTTGCTTGCGCTCACGCAAGGCGATGTTGACTCAACAATGAATCATTCTGTTGAAAGTGCGGTAAGTACCTGCGTGCCTCGCTATTGCTGTTCGAGAAACGTTCCGTTTCATACCAAGTTTCGACTCAACGGAACAGAATTAAAAGCGATACAACATGAAGCACTCCGTGAAATTTTTTTATCTACATTCATTAAGAACACAAATGAAATACGGAAGAGCCTCATACACTTAAACATGTGATCAAAAGTTCATTGTATTGCAGACGATCTTGTGCTTTTTAATGTCTGCTGATTAATATCAAGGAATCTCTGATGATGAAAACCACAGAGAATTAATTTTAGATTAGAACTTCCAGTCTTTATGTCAACCGTCAGTTTTCGCCCATCTCATATCACGTTTTCAATTAGAGGGCAATAATCTTACTGGAAACAGCTACAATGGAAGGATTAGTTGCCTTAGTTTAATAATGTGAGTGTGTGAAGTACAATATCGGTGAGTGCTAATCAAGAGCTTTCGGATGATGTTCAAAACACCAGCCTCTGGTGTCGAAACGATCGACTAAAACCATCACAAACCCGAGACGAATCGGGTTTCACAAGTATCGCATGAGAACGGTCCGAGTACCACTATCCTTTGAGACATAAGAAGATGAACAATTGAACGATACGCGATTTGTCAAGGTCAGTCGAATGAGGTCAATGCTGCCAGGGCTTCAAGTGATCTGGTTGGCACGAAATCGATGGACCAATCAGATCGAAGCGACAACTGAAACATACATGCTGAGGACAGTGTTGTAGTAACAGGATAAGCGTTTGCTGTATTCTTTGTCGTGTGCGTAAAAAACGCGTTGTATTGTGTTGTGGGCGTCGTTGATGAACGAGATTAACATTGGATAGTTCACCTCGGAAATAAATTGGGTCACGGTCGACAAATGAGTGTTAAATGCGGGAATGATGTGGTTACTGTTGCATCGAAGACTGTGCAAACAGCATAGTAAACCTTAGGACAGGGAACTCGATTAGACCTCAATTGAGCTGGTGTAATCCTCCCTTACAATAGTATGTAACCAGAAGGCGGTGGTGGTGCAGAATTACGATTTCAACTGGATAGCCTTGCGAATCTCATGTAGTTCCCTCGTGCGAAGCACACTTGATTATGAGCCAACTGCCACTAAAATTCTCCTCGTTTTGTTTGCTGAATCACTTTTGAAAATGTTCTTAGAGGCTTTTAGAACCACTTGATTTTTTCCAGGTGGTAGATTGTCCTCACTGCCACACGGACTTCGGCAACCTTCGCAACCGTTGGCATAATCTCAACTGACCTTTTGTGATGGCTAGATTTATTTGTTTCCGTATCAAGCCGACGAGTCCGATAAGGCCCGTGCGAATCGGTGCAAGTGCTACGATTTCACTTACCGGACTGGCTGCTAAATCTGACGATTGTCGTCACGCATTGTTTGTTCTTACCTCTTCCGCTTAATGTTGACTATCGGTTTAGATCTCATGCGCATGATGATTTCATGCTAAACGGCAATTCCAAAGGCCAAACAGTCCTATGTAAGAGGATCAATCTCTATCACAGCGCTCACAGCGATAGCCACTTCGCGGCCGATAGGCGACAATTGCAGGCTGGAGGCATGCTCTACATTCAGCAGTCCCGAGCGAAATCTTCCTTTTACCAACTTGAAGATTGAGATTTACACCTTGCCTTCAAAGTGAGCGGGCAAAAGCAAGTTCTTCCCAACTCGTAGGGTCAACATGACGAGCTTTCATATCCCATTTTGCACTTAAGTTAATCACGTTTTCCCCAAATATGCAAATGCGGTCGGATGTGAACTTGGAGCCTCTCGAAAGACACATGTGTTATTCACTAGACCAACTATGATTTTCGTTCTTTTTTCGTTTGGTTAATCAGTTGCGCTACATTTGTTGTCTCACCCAGGGGATGCATGAAAATGGCCATTCCCTAGTCCCACACAAACCCTCGCTACGATGTGAGAAATTCATCAATTGAAAGACAATTATTTTGAAAGTGACAACCTAGATACACTGAGCATTGAAGCCGTTTGCCGGCGACCGCGTTCTACATAACTCTGTAGTTGTCGGTAGTTCTATCGCCTGCCTATTTGAACTGTACTTTTAAACGTCAGTGCAGGTCATGTGCACATTGATTGATTGATTGTGTGAACTAGGCTGAAACGTGATCGCTTAATCGAGAAACCATGAACACCCTGTGTGATGGTCCGGCATCAATACTGCTTATTCTCTAAATAGAATTAGATCCTTCCCACTAATTATGTTCACTGAATTCTTGCACACCTGAAGACTTGAACCAGAGCCGCGCGATACTACAGCTCTAGTCTGTTCCGATCAACATGGGGCTCAAGCGTAGGCCTTCATCCAAACTGGTCAGAGGCTCGCCGATTCATTAATCACTGTAGATATTAGCGCTCCTTGAAAATAACAATTTCTCGTGAACCATAAAACCGTTGTGGCAGTACAGTTTTTTGTAAAATTATGAAGCATGACACATTTTCTTGAACCTAACTATCACCCCCCACACAGTTCAAAGGGTCAAACACTGCTGATTCGTTCTGGGCGACTTTCGGCGATGAAACGCTTTCCACTCCCACTACCACCACCACTACAAACGACAACAACAACAACAACAACGCGTTGACCAACTCTGAATGGACAGCCGAAAATTGGTTTGAGGTTAGCGAGAGTCAAAAGCCAGAACAAAGGTGAGCCAATGTCTATTGAAACGTTTTAATCAATTGTATGTCATGCTGTGTGACGTTTTTTTTAATTTTTGGTCCATCAAGGTTATTCGACTCACCCTTTTCTTCCGTATACTCACATTTCATGGTGGTTGAAACCCTTGGGAAACGACAATGTTTATAGTACCTCGTAACCCTGTTTTATAAGACACATCTAAGTTATGGTTTGTTTGTTGTGTGTTGTATGGTCGCTGAGCTGGCATTGTAGCAGTAGGACGTTTCGTCATCAAGCTTGCGACTTCGCAAGAAGTTTAGCTGACGATGTCATCTAGCTCAATAACGAAACGTCCTACTGCGACAATGCCAGCTCTGCGAACATACAACATCCAATCCCTGAGCTACAAGTATTCGCTTATGCTTTGTTTGATTGATTAACTGATTACGATGCGATTGAAACTTCGGAATATGGTGCTGAATTGTATCCGGCAGCAGCCTTGTTGTAGACATCTTGGAGTGTCCTGCTAATCTTGTATGCTGTTACGCGGAATGACGAGGAACACTTGTTTTGACGCATGGCAGTGAAAACCGCAAGAAAGCTGTCATCCTGATATCGCTCACAACGCTTGACTGAATGGGTGTTTGAGTCCAGTTGTAGACATCTCATCACGCAGTGCGTGCGTGCGTGCTTAGTCTTTTACAGTTTCAGTAAATTGTTCCATCCTACACTTTTCCATCTGTTTCGGTTTTTGTGGTACGACAGCTAAGCATTTTGTGCTTGCTATCGATGTAATGCCCTCCCTTCAGGGAGGAAAACAGTTGCTTGGCTTACAAACGATTATGTTGTGCTCAATGAATATATGTTTATCGCATGCATGTTTTTATACAGCTCACGCAGAACTCCATATTTACTATCAAACATACTCTTAGATGTTCATTTTTTCCATTTAACAGTCAACCGCACATAATGGAAATCGAATTGTTAAAAACGGATCTTGAGCGTCTACAAACAGAAGTGAGTTCTTTTCAAATTATCTTCTACGGATGAGCATCTTTTTCTTGCAGTAGCTACATGCGGCTTTCTCTGATATTGTTCTTTTCCTTAATTCCACATAGCTCACTAGCTTTGTTCTTGCGAATTAATAAACACGGTTACTTGGACCCAATGAACATAATGTTACTGTCTCCATCGTTTGATGACAAACAGCCAGTTAAGATTTGTAGAGCGGAAGGGGATGTGATCAATACAATACACATATGATGAGGTCGTTTTTTACAGCGTACCAAGTTTAGCATACATTGCTTACTTTATTAGTTCTAATCTACACATTATATTCGTCGCGGAGTATCAATAGTGACCTGCCATTTCAATGTAATTGAAGGTGTTTAACGGTCCAAAAAGTATTAAGCTAAATAATAGCCATTGGATAGTGAATATTTAAATGTAGAAGTCTAAAATGGCTAAGTAATGAGAGTAAACAATAATAATAAACGAATAATTCCACAAAACTCCTCTAATGTCGTTTTAAAGTCGTGCAACCTAATGGAGTGAGCAACGGTAAAATGTAAACTGTTTCAAAGAAAACAGACACGGACATAATAAAAATACCTTCTATGGTTCAGGCGGGAATGGGCTACCGTCGGAGAGTAATCATGTGTGCGATAGTTTTTCGTATCCATTTGCGTAAATAAATCCTGGACGGGATGGTTTAGGGTATGGAATATTTTGTAAAGTAGGATAAGGCCTCCTCTGATTCGCCGTTAAAGAAAGTCGAGCAGATTAACGTAAGCTATCCTTCCTTTATGATGCTTGTTTCGGATGCTGAGAACTAATTCTGTTGAGCGGTGATAGATTCGCTACAAAAGTCCTACATCCTTCTTGAGCCACGGAGACCATGACTACACGACGTATTCCATGAATGATCCATGGGAATATCTTGTACGACAATTTTACAAATACGCGTTTGAGTATATGGAGAACACGTGGTGCTTTTGTAAAGCCATTGGTCGTTTATAGTGAGATTTTTAAGCTGTAGTATATCCAAACACCCAAATTTTTTTCTCCACTACACTTTCTGAGCATGATAACGTTTCAAACGAATGTGATCATGTATACTATAGTGAAGTACAAACCAACTTGAAGTGCATACAGTTCCAATTCGACCGAAACCAGTGCCACATCTTTCCTGTGGTTTTAATTATTCAGTGCCATGCCGAGTTTTCAGCAAGGGCTTTCGTGAATAACGAACAACTTTATCTCACTGTAAATTAGAATTCGAAAAGTTAGAATTTTGTGATAGAAATATCAATTATCTCCAAAAAGACCACAGTGTGTTGTACTAGATTGTACTAGATTCCGAACGTCTGATTTCTTCCGACAAAGAATTCCTAGTGAAACGGGCCGTAAACGCGAAAAGATTACAATGGTTGTGCCTCTGAGAATGTGGCATAGTCAAAGCCCTTCAATTCTTGCATGTTCAAAATCACTCGCAATCTTAATGATGGCCATAATGTCGCTGAATTGAGATTGAACATTCGCTCATGGTAACGGCATATCAACTGAGTTGCAATTTGATAGATCCGGTCGAGAATTTTTCAGCATCCTTTCCTAGCCGTAGTGCTCAGGTTTCGATCGATTATATTATAACGGGGAGCAAGCAGATATTTATATTCCGGGCATTATGTTAGCCACATGAATACGCTTTTCAACAGAAGCGGGATACTTAGCAGATCATGAAACTGTCACCTAACGTGGTTTTGATAAAGCAAGCTGCTAGCCAATTGTTTGAGAAGAATTTGGGCTGCTGGTACCTCCGCAACTTTATTGGCAAGTGTCCACATTTGCTGTGTAAGAACACATTCCCTTATGGCCCTACAAGTTGTTAACTGGCAATAAGTGGTGTTGCCTCAATCTTAACTGATGGGACAAAACAGACTTGTACATTAGAAAATCTATAGTCTGGCTAAGATGGACGACGTCTTTTGAACGGAACATGCGGACGCGTCTAATTGGTCAACCTCGGCCAATCACATTGCTCTTTGGTTCACGCGATCGATTTAGATGATTAAGCGACCTTGTCGGGCTATCGTGCCTGTGATCCGAGCCCTTGCTTGTGCTGACTGATCGATTATCGCTTTACCTAGCTTGTTATATTGAGGGATCATTTTCAACATGTGTTTCAAAGATCGTACGCTGTGTCGTGGAACAGTTAACCAAAAACTTGAGTGATAGTCAAGGTGATTCAAGGTTTTTAATGGTCTAAAAAGCAACAAGCTTAACAATAACCATAGGAGGGTACGTGTATAAAACAAGATAAACAGTTAGATTAAACTGTATATAAGTATTCGGGAAACGAATAATTCAATAAAAATTCCCCTAAATTCGTTTTAATGTCATGCAAGCTAGTGGAGTGAGCAACGGTAGAAAATAACCTGTTCCAAGTAAAACAGACACGGAGAGAATAAAAATACTTTCTACAGTTCAAGGGAGCATATATACATTGGACCGATAATTTCTCGTATCCCTTCGCGTGAATAAATCCTGTAAGGGATGGTTCGGGGTATGGAATGTTTTGTAAAGTAAGATAAGGTCTCCTCTGATTCGTAGATAGGGAAAGTCGAACAGCTTCAGGTGAGCTATCCTTTCTTTATAAGGCGTGTTTCCCTCATGCTGAGAACTAGTTTTGTTAAACGGTGATAGGTTCGTTGCATAAGTCCTACATCCCTCTTGAACCACGGAGACCACGACTGCACAGCGTATTCCAAGACTGGTCTCAGCTCTGTATTCATGATCCTTGAGAATCTCTTTGGCGAAAAGTTCCCAAATATAATGTTCAAGATATAATGAAGTTCATTTATATACAAGCGGTGCGTCAACCTGCCTTGCTCTATTTTCTGATTCAATTAAGTGGTTACCGCGGTTCGCTAATGTGGAGATACCTGCCTTTACCGGTGCTGCATTGCACCGATTGTGGGACTTAGCTTAGTCATCAAATGGAAGCTAAATTTCAATTTTCAAATGAGGATTTATCCTCGAATTGGCAAATACCTGCGCAGTGAGTCCAGTGCGCTCGATAAATTCCATCACACAACGAATGCAGTACGAATCATGCTATACGTGAAGGAAATTATGAAAAAGCTAGCTGGAGAGTATAATAGATTAGGCAAAACACAATTGAGCTAGGTGATCGTAAATTGGTACAGACCAATGCGAGATTATTTGCAAATAATTGCGATAGTCGGCCATACCAGTACATATGTAACGCTAGAATGTATTCTCGAAGGAAAGGTTATCGAAGGAAGTAGATGATAAGCGTTCTTTCAAATTTGCAATGTATTACCATGGCATTTAAGTATACCTTTGTTTATTACTTTTCCACTATTTAAAGCTCAATGAACCGAATCTTACTGTCTTCCCCTGATAATGAAAAACATCCAGAAACAGATTGTAGTGTTTAGGTGCAAGGGGTATGAGCACACCTGTAAACTGGCCATTTCTATTAATACGCTCGGTTGATTTAGATAAACTGTGTGTATACTATACGGCAGCGAAACCAGGACCACCCACGCAAGACATGAACGGAAACTGAATGCTTTCCATCTAAGAAGCATCCGTCGTATCTTGAACATATCGTGGATGAACCGAGTGACTAACGCTGAAGTGCTTTCAAAAGCTGGTCTACAGAGCATGTTCACCCTATTACGTCAGCGCCGCCTGCGGTGGCTTGGTCATGTCTATAGAATGAAAATGGTCGTATTCCGAAAGATCTACTCTACGGTGAGTTGCAATTAGGAAGTCGACCATTGGGCAGACCGCACTTGCGGTACAAAGATATTTGCAAAAGAGATATGAAAGCTGTTGACATTGACCCTGCAAGCTGGGAAAAACTTGCTCTTGACCGCTCACTTTGGAGGCATTGTGTAAAGCGTCGACTGCAAGCCGGGGAGGAGCAATACAGCTCATGGCTGCTGAACGCAGATCACGCCGCTGGCGTGCAACTGATGCAATACAACAGATTTCTGACTATCGTTGCAAGCGCAGCTTGAGAGATTGTTCCTCCCGAATCGGACTGTTTAGTCATTCAAAAAGCTGCAAAACATGAAATAGTGATGTACATCCATGGTCGACATCGACCGAAGGAGGCCAACAAATTTGTGAATCGATCATCAAATGGTTGGTTGGCATTTAACCATAATTCTGCTTAATAACTTTCCACTGCTTGAAGACTTAGTGAAACTAATCTTACTGGCTCCACATGATGACGATATGCAGTCAGAAACCAGTTGTAGTGTGTAAGTGCAGGTAGTCTGAGTACCACTAAAAACCAGTCAGAATATCTTTCCGTTTTACTTCTAGTGAATTTGATTTTCTTGGTCACTGTTCGTTTCATAGCTGACTTGAGCCAGATATTGTACAACTACTTGGCACGTCATAGCAATCGTGACAGCGCTTAAACGCACTAACACGCTTTTCTCATGCACGGATACGCAATCATGGAGTACTTTTCTATTGCTAAATTGTTTTGCTACCAGTAATAAGCTGCATGCGAAAATACGCTGGAAACTCACAGCCACTTCCCCTTCGTCAAATCTGTCTACGAATTTGCAACCGAAAATATCCCAGCCCTTGGGAACTTTACGCCTCTGTGCGGTCACTTATCTGACCCCGAGCTTATGATTTCAAACATTCATACATGCTCCTTACATGTTTTCAAATGATCTCATGGCTTTTGTTCTTCAGCACGATAATTCAAAACAGACTTTGCTCGATCGCATCAAAGATTTGGAAGAGCAACTCCAACATGCGGCACACCGTAGAACGGAACAAGAAGCGGTGAGTATTTTTGTGCAGTGTTTTTCGTTATTGCCTTGAGATAACGGGGACACGTGAGCAAAATATCGGTGCTGCGATGACACATTTGTGAAAAAAGCTGTTTAACCAAATGCAAAGATGGGTGAACGCAATCAATGAGAGCAGGTTTTGGGTAACTATCCGCTTCTGACAGAGAAGTTTTGTCAGCTCAAGGGTGATAGTTAGAACAGGGAACATGAACAATTAGCATTTTATCTAGCATCCCTGTTTGACCTCGGCTGACTATCTCAATTAACCCTTAACTGCCCAATTTAATTTCTAGGCTGAATATGCTACACGTCCATCTCTCGCAAATTCTCGATGCACACTGGCGTTATATGCCAGATGACTGCTGTATCTGTGTATCAAATTGGTACTAACCCTGTATTGAACAAGTAAAAACACAAAGGAAACGATTTGAACCGATCACTGTTTATTTATACAACTTTTAATTTTCGTACCGAATTCGGTACTGAGGGCAGTAAAGGGTTAACATGACGAAGCTTAGGTGTCAGAACCGAAACTTCACCAAAAATGTCCATTGCCCTAACTGATTTCATCCATTTTTCATTATTATGGAGGTGCGAAATGCATTAGCGATGAGTGCTAGTCACAAGCTTTTGAATGATAGGCACAACACAAGAGTAAGAAGCTCTGAAATGAACGACGACGACGACAATTGCAAACTCGTCATATTTCGGGTTTCGCTTTGATTGCACAACTCCGCCAAGGACGGTCCCAAGCCCGTCTGAGAAAGCAGGAGGGTTGGGCTTAGGGCTAGCAACCCTATCCCGTAAAACCTACATTGCTACGGAAACGATGACAACAGATTCGTGGTTCGGTCATGTCTGCAGGATGGATCCCAATTCGCATACGAAGGTAGCCATGCACAGGCGTCCGCAAGGTAAACGAAAAAGGGGACGGACAAAGGAAACTGGCGCAGAACTCTGTAACGCGAACTACATGC
>JACCGJ010000909.1:38174-69665 GCA_013407085.1 Atriophallophorus winterbourni
ACCTACGGGGCTTCTCTCCGGATTTTCCTCGGGGTTTTCTCCCGAAGCCTTTCCCGCAATCGGGTAACCCACAAGGCAACGGGGGTTTGGATTCAGGGTTTTCCTTCCCTAGATGGATTGCCAGTAGCTGACGAGCTCCATCTGCCCGGAGCTAACTGGTTTTATGGCGCCAGTCACCCGCCTTCGCCCCTTCTCCTGTCAGTAATAGCAGTTCCGCCGGGCTTGTGAAGCCACTCGTGCAGGCCAGGAGTTGGACTTGGTTGTCAGAGGCTATTTGAGACGCACGCCACGTGGGAGCATTTTATAGATAGTAGGCGGCTCATTCCTACTACCACCCCCGGCTGTGACAACCTTTTGGGAACTCCAGTAAATGTATAAAAACGATTCCAAAAAAAGGCGCATACTGAATGCCTATTGTGGTTGACATGAGTCGATCGTAAACATTTCTCTCTCTTAAAGTTACTTCGGAGCGAATCCGTTTGTTAAAAGATGTCATACAGTTCTACAATCAAAATAACCTCAAGATCCGTTTGTTCATAGAATCACACTTAAAATTATGAGCAATGGACTTCTAAAAATTTAACTGAGTTTTAAGAAGCTTTCAACTCGAGCATTTTGCCTTGAAAAGTTTCGTTTTCTTCCACCGCTAATTGCATAAATCACAAAATTTGCTCGAAATTCGATAAACTCTCTTATCCATCTGAGTGTATTGATCGATTGACGTGAACATCGTGTCCATATCACATGATTTGATTGCTTTGCAGGATCCGCCAAATTTTTGCAATCAGTCCGAAATTGAACGACGCACAGAGCTTCGGGTCAAAGTCACTGAATCCGACGAACCTGACACGGGAAGTAAAGAAAGCTTGGAAAACGTGGGTTTAGACGAAGGGCAACAAACATCTGCAAGCTCTTATCAACATGACCTAGTTGATTTGCTTGCGCTCACGCAAGGCGATGTTGACTCAACAATGAATCATTCTGTTGAAAGTGCGGTAAGTACCTGCGTGCCTCGCTATTGCTGTTCGAGAAACGTTCCGTTTCATACCAAGTTTCGACTCAACGGAACAGAATTAAAAGCGATACAACATGAAGCACTCCGTGAAATTTTTTTATCTACATTCATTAAGAACACAAATGAAATACGGAAGAGCCTCATACACTTAAACATGTGATCAAAAGTTCATTGTATTGCAGACGATCTTGTGCTTTTTAATGTCTGCTGATTAATATCAAGGAATCTCTGATGATGAAAACCACAGAGAATTAATTTTAGATTAGAACTTCCAGTCTTTATGTCAACCGTCAGTTTTCGCCCATCTCATATCACGTTTTCAATTAGAGGGCAATAATCTTACTGGAAACAGCTACAATGGAAGGATTAGTTGCCTTAGTTTAATAATGTGAGTGTGTGAAGTACAATATCGGTGAGTGCTAATCAAGAGCTTTCGGATGATGTTCAAAACACCAGCCTCTGGTGTCGAAACGATCGACTAAAACCATCACAAACCCGAGACGAATCGGGTTTCACAAGTATCGCATGAGAACGGTCCGAGTACCACTATCCTTTGAGACATAAGAAGATGAACAATTGAACGATACGCGATTTGTCAAGGTCAGTCGAATGAGGTCAATGCTGCCAGGGCTTCAAGTGATCTGGTTGGCACGAAATCGATGGACCAATCAGATCGAAGCGACAACTGAAACATACATGCTGAGGACAGTGTTGTAGTAACAGGATAAGCGTTTGCTGTATTCTTTGTCGTGTGCGTAAAAAACGCGTTGTATTGTGTTGTGGGCGTCGTTGATGAACGAGATTAACATTGGATAGTTCACCTCGGAAATAAATTGGGTCACGGTCGACAAATGAGTGTTAAATGCGGGAATGATGTGGTTACTGTTGCATCGAAGACTGTGCAAACAGCATAGTAAACCTTAGGACAGGGAACTCGATTAGACCTCAATTGAGCTGGTGTAATCCTCCCTTACAATAGTATGTAACCAGAAGGCGGTGGTGGTGCAGAATTACGATTTCAACTGGATAGCCTTGCGAATCTCATGTAGTTCCCTCGTGCGAAGCACACTTGATTATGAGCCAACTGCCACTAAAATTCTCCTCGTTTTGTTTGCTGAATCACTTTTGAAAATGTTCTTAGAGGCTTTTAGAACCACTTGATTTTTTCCAGGTGGTAGATTGTCCTCACTGCCACACGGACTTCGGCAACCTTCGCAACCGTTGGCATAATCTCAACTGACCTTTTGTGATGGCTAGATTTATTTGTTTCCGTATCAAGCCGACGAGTCCGATAAGGCCCGTGCGAATCGGTGCAAGTGCTACGATTTCACTTACCGGACTGGCTGCTAAATCTGACGATTGTCGTCACGCATTGTTTGTTCTTACCTCTTCCGCTTAATGTTGACTATCGGTTTAGATCTCATGCGCATGATGATTTCATGCTAAACGGCAATTCCAAAGGCCAAACAGTCCTATGTAAGAGGATCAATCTCTATCACAGCGCTCACAGCGATAGCCACTTCGCGGCCGATAGGCGACAATTGCAGGCTGGAGGCATGCTCTACATTCAGCAGTCCCGAGCGAAATCTTCCTTTTACCAACTTGAAGATTGAGATTTACACCTTGCCTTCAAAGTGAGCGGGCAAAAGCAAGTTCTTCCCAACTCGTAGGGTCAACATGACGAGCTTTCATATCCCATTTTGCACTTAAGTTAATCACGTTTTCCCCAAATATGCAAATGCGGTCGGATGTGAACTTGGAGCCTCTCGAAAGACACATGTGTTATTCACTAGACCAACTATGATTTTCGTTCTTTTTTCGTTTGGTTAATCAGTTGCGCTACAGTTGTTGTCTCACCCTGGGGATGCATGAAAATCGCCATTCCCTAGTTCCACACAAACCCTCGCTACGATGTGAGAAATTCATCAATTGAAAGACAATTATTTTGAAATTGACAACCTAGATACACTGAGCATTGAAGCCGTTTGCCGGTGGCCGCGTTCTACATAACTCTGTAGTTGTCGATAGTTCTATCGCCTGCCTATTTGAACTGTACTTTTGAACGTCAGTGCAGGTCATGTGCACATTGATTGATTGATTGTGTGAAATAGGCTGAAACGTTATCGCTTAATCGAGAAACCATGAACATCCATACTGTGTGATGGTCGGCCATCAATACTGCTTATTTTCTAAATAGAATTAGATCCTTCGCACTGAATTCTTGCACACCTGAAGACTTGAACCAGAGCCGCGCGATACTACAGCTCTAGTCTGTTCAGATCAACATGGGGCTCAAGCGTAGGCCCTCATCCAAACTGGTCAGAGGCTCGCCGATTCATTAATCACTGTAGATATTAGCGCTCCTTGAAAATAACAATTTCTCGTGAACCATAAAACCGTTGTGGCAGTACAGGTTTTTGTAAAATTATAAAGCATGACACATTTTCTTGAACCTAACTATCACCCCCCACACACAGTTTAAAGGGTCAAACACTGCTGATTCGTTCTGGGCGACTTTTGGCGAGGAAACGCTTTCCAATCCCACTACAATCACCACTACAAACGACAACAACAACAACAACAACGCGTTGACCAACTTTGAATGGACAGCCGAAAATTGGTTTGAGGTTAGCGAGAGTCAAAAGCCAGAACAAAGGTGAGCCAATGTCTATTGAAACGTTTTAACCAATTGTATGTCATGCGGTGTGACGTTGTTTGATTAATTTTTGGTCAATCAAGGTTATTCGACTCACCCTTTTCTTCCGTATACTCACATTTCATGGTGGTTGAAACCCTTGGGAAACGACAATGTTAATAGTACCTCGTAACCCTGTTTTATAAGACTCATGTAAGTTGTCGTTTGTTTGTTGTGTGTTGTATGGTCGCAGAGCTGGCATTGTAGCAGTAGGACATTTCGTCATCAAGCTTACGACTTCGCAAGAAGCTTAGCTGACGATGTCATCTAGCTTAATAACGAAACGTCCTACTGCTACAATGCCAGCTCTGCGAACATACAACATCCAATCCCTGAGCTACAAGTATTCGCTTATGCTTTGTTTGATTGATTAACTGATTACGATGCGATTGAAACTTCGGAATATGGTGCTGAATTGTATCCGGCAGCAGCCTTGTTGTAGACATATTCTTGGAGTGTCCTGGTAATCTTGTATGCTGTTACGCGGAATGACGAGGAACACTTGTTTTGACGCATGACAGTGAAAACCGCAAGAAAGCTGTCATCCTGATATCACTCACAACGCTTGACTGAGTGGGTGTTTGAGTCTAGTTGTAGACATCTCATCACGCAGTGCGTGCGTGCGTGCTTAGTCTTTTACAGTTTCAGCAAATTGTTCCATCCTACACTTTTTCATCTGTTTCGGTTTTTGTGGTACGATAGCTAAGCATTTTGTGCCTGCTATCGATGTAATGCCCTCCCTTCAGGGAGGATAACAGTTGCTTGGCTTACAAACGATTATGTTGTGCTCAATGAATATATGTTTGTCGCATGCATGTTTTCATACAGCTCACGCAGAACTCCATAATTACTATCAAACATACTCGTAGATGTTCATTTTTTCCATTTAACAGTCAACCGCACATAATGGAAATCGAATTGTTAAAAACGGATCTTGCGCGTCTACAAACAGAAGTGAGTTCTTTTCAAATTATCTTCTACGGATGAGCATCTTTTTCTTGCAGTAGCTACATGCGGCTTTCTCTGATATTGTTCTTTTCCTTAATTCCAAATAGCTCACTAGCTTTGTTCTTGCGAATTAATAAACACGGTTACTTGGACCCAATGAACATAATGTTACTGTCTCCATCGTTTGATGACAAACAGCCAGTTAAGATTTGTAGAGCGGAAGGGAATGTGATCAATACAATACACATATGATGAGGTCGTTTTTTACAGCGTACCAAGTTTAGCATACATTGCTTACTTTATTAGTTCTAATCTACACATTATATTCGTCGCGGAGTATCAATAGTGAACTGCCATTTCAAGGTAATTAAAGGTCTTTATTGGTCTAAAAACAATCAAGCTTAATAATAGCTATTGGATAGTGAATATTTAAATGTAAAAGTCTAAAATGGCTAAGTAATTAGAGTAAACAATAATAATAAACGAATAATTCCACAAAAACTCCTCTAATGTCGTTTTAAAGTCGTGCAACCTAATGGAGTGAGCAACGGTAAAATGTAAACTGTTTTAAGGAAAACAGACACGGACATAATAAAAATACCTTCTATGGTTCAGGCGGGAATGGGCTACCGTCGGAGAGTAATCATGTGTCCGATAGTTTTTCGTATCCATTTGCGTAAGTAAATCCTGGACGGGATGGTTTAGGGTATGGAATATTTTGTAAAGTAGGATAAGGCCTCCTCTGATTCGCCGTTAAAGAAAGTCGAGCAGATTAACGTAAGCTATCCTTTCTTTATGATGCTTGTTTCGGATGCTGAGAACTAATTTTGTTGAGCGGTGATAGGTTCGCTGCATAAGTCCTACATTCTTCTTGAGCCACGGAGACCATGACTACACAACGTATTTCATGAATGATGCATGGGAATATCTTGTACGAAAATTTTACAAATACGCGTTTGAGTATATGGAGAACACGTGGTGCTTTTGTAAAGCCATTGGTCGTTCAAAGTGAGATTTTTAAGATGTAGCATATCCAAACACCCTAATCTTTTTATTTACTACCCTTTCCAAGCATGATGACGTTTCAAACGAATGTGATCATGTATACTATAGTGAAGTACAAACTAACTTGAAGTGCTTACAGTTCGAATTCGACAAAAACCAATGCCACATCTTTCCTGTGGTTTAAATTATTCAGCGCCATACCGAGTTTTCAGCAAGGGCTTTCGTGTATAACAAACAACTTTATCTCACTGTAAATTAGAATTCGAAAATTTAGAATTTTGTGATAGAAATATCAATTATCTCCAACAAGACCACAGTGTGTTGTACTAGATTCCGAACGTCTGATTTCTTCCGACAAAGAATTCCTAGTGAAACGGGCAGTAAACGCGAAAAGATTACAATGGTTGTGCGTCTGAGAATGTAGCATAGTCAAAGCCCTTCAATTCTTGCATGTTCGAAGTCACTAACGATCTTACTGATTGCCATGTCGCGGAAATCAGATAGAAAAATCGCTCATGACAAGTATATATCAAATGAGTTGCAATTTGATAGATCCGGTCGAGGATTTTCAGCATCCTTTCCTAGCCGTAGTGCTCAGGTTTGGGTCGAATATATTATAACGGGGAGCAAGTAGATATTTGTATTCCGGGGATTATGTTAGCCACCTGAATACGCTTTTCAACAGAAGCGGGATACTTCGCAGATCATAAAACTGTCACCTAACGTGGTTTTGATGAAGCAAGCTGCTAGCCAATTGTTTGAAAAGAATTTGGGCTGCTGGTACCTCCGCAACTTTATTGGCAAGTGTCCACATTTGCTGTGTAAGAACACATTCCCTTATGGACCAACAAGTTGTTAACTGGCAATAAGTGGTGTTGCCTCAATCTCAACTGCTGGGGCAAAACAGACTTGGACATTAGAAACTCTATAGTTTGGCTAAGATGGATGACGTCTTTTGAACGCATCATGCGGACGCGTCTAATTGGTCAACCTCGGCCATTCACATTGCGATCTGGTTCACGCGATCGATTTAGATGATTAAGCGACCTTGTCGGGCTATCGCGCTTGTGATCCGAGCTTGTGCTGACTGATCGATTATCACTTTACCTAGCTTGTTATGTTGAGGGATCATTTTCAACATGTTTTTCAAAGATCGTACGCTGTGTCGTGGAACCGTTAACCAAAAACTTGAGTGAAAGTCAAGGTGATTCAAGGTTTTTGATGGTCTAAAAAGCAACAAGGTTAACAATAACTGTAGGAGGGTACGTGTATAAAACAAGATAAACAGTTAGATTAAACTGTATATAAGTATTCGGGAAACGAATAATTCAATAAAAATTCCCCTTAATTCGTTTTAAAGTCATGCAAGCTAATGGAGTGAGCAACTGTTGAAGATAAACTGTTCCATATAAAACAGACACGGAGAGAATAAAAATACTTTCTACAGTTCAAGGGAGCATATATAGATTGGATCGATAATTTCTCGTATCCCTTCGCGTGAATAAATCCCGTAAGGGATGGCTTGGGGTATGGAATGTTTTGTAAAGTAGGATAAGGTCTCCTCTGATTCGTAGATAGGGAAAGTCGAACAGCTTCAGGTGAGCTATCCTTTCTTTATAAGGCGTGCTGAGAACTAGTTTTGTTAAGCGGTGATCGCTTCGTTGTATAAGTCCTACATCCCTCTTGAACCACGGATACCATTACTGCACAGCGTATTCCATGACTTGTCTCAGTTATGTATTCATGATCATTGAAAATATCTTATATGAAAATTTCCCAAATGTAATGAAGTTCAAGATATAATAAAGTTCAATATATACAAGAGGTGCGTCAACCTGCCTTGCTCTATTTTCTGATTCAATTAAGTGGTTACCGCGGTTCGCTAATGTGGAGATACCTGCCTTTACCGGTGCTGCATTGCACCGATTGTGGGACTTAGCTTAGTCACCAAATGGAAGCTAAATTTCAATTTTCAAATGAGGATTTATCCTCGAATTCGCAAATACCTGCGCAGTGAGTCCAGTGCGCTCGATAAATTCCATCACACAACAAATGCAGGACGAATCTTCCTATACGTGAAGGAAATTATGAAAAAGCTAGCTGGAGAGTATAATAGATTAAGCAAAACACAATTGAGCTAGGTGATCGTAAATTGGTACAGACCAATGCGAGATTATTTGCACATAATTGCGATAGTCGGCCATACCAGTACATGTGTAACGCTAAAATGTATTCTCGAAGGAAAGGTTATCGAAGCGAGTAGATGATAAGCGTTCTTTCAAATTTGCAATGTATTACCATGGCATTTAAGTATACCATTGTTTATTACATTTCCACTATTTGAAGGCTCAATGAACCGAATCTTACTGTCTTCCCCTGATAATGACAAACATCCAGTAACCGATTGTTGTGTGTAGGTGCAAGGGGTGTGAGCACACCTGTAAACTGGCCATTTCTATTAATACGATCGGTTGACTGAGATATACTGTATGTATACTATACGGCAGCGAAACCTGGACCACCCACGCAAGACATGAACGGAAGCTGAATGCTTTCCGTCGTATATTGAACATATCGTGGATGGACCGAGTGACTAACGCTGAAGTGCTTTCAAAAGCTGGTCTACAGAGCATGTTCACCCTATTACGTCAGCGCCGCCTGCGCTGGCTTGGTCATGTCTATAGAATGGAAAATGGTCGTATTCCGAAAGATATACTCTATGGTGAGTTGCAATTAGGAAGTCGACCATTGGGCAGACCGCACTTGCGGTACAAAGATGTTTGCAAAAGAGATATGAAAGCTCTTGGCATTGACCCCGCGAGCTGGGAAGAACTTGCTCTTGACCGATCACTTTGGAGGCATTGTGTAAAGCGTCGTCTGCAAGCCGGGGAGGAGCAGATACAGCTCATGGCTGCTGAACGCAGATCACGCCGCCGGCGTGCAACTGATGCAATACAACAGATTTCTGACTATCGTTGCAAGCGCAGCTTGAGAGATTGTTCCTCCCGAATCGGACTGTTTAGTCATTCAAAAAGCTGCAAAACATGAAATAGTGATGTACATCCATGGTCTACATCGACCGAAGGAGGCCAACAATTTTGTGAATCGATCATCAAATGGTTGGTTGGCATTTAACCATAATTCCGCTTAATAACATTCCAATGCTTGAAGGCTCAGTTAAACTAATCTTACTGGCTCCACCTGATGACGGCACACAGTCAGAAACCAGCTGTGGTGTGTAAGTGCAGGTAGTCTGAGTACCACTAAAAACCAGTCAGGATATCTTTCCGTTTTACTTCTGGTAAATTTGATTTTCTTGGTCACTGTTCGTTTCATAGCTGACTTTACTATATGGCACTTCATAGCAACCGTGACAGCGCTTAAACGTAATAATACGCTTTTCTCATGCACGGATATGCAATCATGGAGTACTTTTCTATTGCTAAATTGTTTTGCTACCGGTAATAAGCTGCATGCGAAAATACGCTGAAAACTCACAGCCACTTCCCCTTTGTCAAATCCGTCTACGAATGTGCAACCGAAAATATCCCAGCCCTTGTCAACTTTACGCTTCTGTGGTCACTTATCTGACCCCGAGCTTATGATTTCAAACATACATACATGCTCCTTACATGTTTTCAAATGATCTCATGGCTTTTGTTCTTCAGCACGATCATTCAAAACAGACTTTTCTCGATCGCATCAAAGATTTGGAAGAGCAGCTTGAACATGCGGCACACCGTAGAACGGAACAAGAAGCGGTGAGTATTCTTGTGCATTGTTTTTCGTTATTGCCTTGAGATAACGGGGACACGTGAGCAAAATATCGGTGCTGCGATGACACATTTGTGAAAAAAGCTGTTTAACCAAATGCAAAGATGGGTGAACGCAATCGGTGAGAGCAGGTTTTTGGTAACTATCCGCTTCTGACAGAGAAGCATTGTCAGGCCAAGGGTGATAGTTAGAACAGGGAATATGACTAAGTAGCATTTTATCTAGCATCCCTGTTTGACCTCGGCTGACACATCTCAATTAACCCTCAACTGCCCAATTTAATTTCTAGGCTGAATATGCTACACGTCCATCTCTCGCAAACTCTCGATGCACACTGGCGTTATATGCCAGATGACTGCTGTATCTCTGTATCAAATTGGTACTAACCCTGTATTGAACAAGTACAAACACAAAAGAAACGATTTGAACCGATCACTGCTTATTTATACAACTTTTAATTAGCGTACCGAATTCGGTACTGAGGGCAGTAAAGGGTTAATATGACGAAGCTTAGGTGTCAAAACCGAAACTTCACAAAAAATGTACGCAAATAAATATCTTTGTCCATTGCCCTAACCGATTTCATCCATTTTTCATTATTATGGAGGTGCGAAATGCATTAGCGATGAGAGCTAGTCACAAGCTTTTGAATGATAGGCACAATACAAGAGCAAGAAGCTCTGAAATGAACGACGACGACAATTGCAAACTCGTCATATTTCGGGTTTTGCTTTGATTGCACAACTCCGCCAAGGACGATCCCAAGCCCGTCTGAGAAAGAAGGAGGGTTGGGCTTAGGGCTAGCAACCCTATCCCGTAAAACCTACATTGCTACGGAAACGATGACAACAGATCCGTGGTTCGGTCATGTCTGCAGGATGGATCCCAGTTCGCATACGAAGGTAGCCATGCACTGGCATCCGCAAGGTAAACGAAAAAGGGGACGGCCCAAGGAAACTTGGCGCAGAACGTTGGAACGCGAACTACATGCACAAGGATTCACGGTGCAGACGGCAACGGAAGCAGCGACAGACCGGAACCACTGGCGTGAAGTTGTCTTCGCCTCATGTGCCACCCGGCACGGAGAGGACTGAAATTTGATTGCACACGAACGATTTGAACGACATAAGAAGATGGACAACGTCAGCGGCAATCGAACGAGATGCTATTCGTCAACGTCGGTCAAACGAGCCCTGCGTGGCGAGGGCTTGAAGTGTACCGGTTGGCACGAATTCGAAGTGACAACCGGGCAGGCATGTTGAGGCTCAGTGTTGTGATTGTTCGTTTTGTCTATGAAAGATAGACGGGTGTTTCGTTATTCGTCTTGTGCGTAATAAACGCCTTTGACCAATCGGCTTCTCATAGATTGTGGGATTTATGGGTGAACGCAATTCGCTCTGGACAGGTTGATCTCAGCGATGAAACGAAACAATCGGTGTGTGTGCGTATTTATTGTTGGACAGATGGAACAGAAATATGATAATTGGCCATCTGCCACTTGTTGACCTGAAATGCTTTGAAGCAAACATTTCCGTCCTCTCTCTCTCTACCCCACCCGCTACATTATGACTCAAACATATTTCAATCAAGTGTGTAACCCTGATTCTCCACCACCATTTTAGTGTAACATTGGCACTGAAATAGTCGGAAAAGTTATTGAAAGAGTCTAACACCCTATCCAGTTGGAAAAGTCCTATTATAGAGAGGTGACGTGCATCAGCGAAGACTCCCAATCATGAACTTTCAGATGACATGCACAACATTTCTCTCCGACACAACACAACCATCCCAGTGTGCCCTATCCTCCCGATGAGTAATAAAAAGAAACAGACGGCATTCGAAATTAAAGAGTTAATTGCACATTAGTGTGTTCTGTAGTTCAGTATTTAAACAAACGGGCCTACTGACCTTGGCCGCATCTGCCAGAAAATGTGTTATTTGGGAATATGCAATGACTTTGAGAATTGTGGAAGCTGTATCGCGTGTTCTTAATCATTGTCTTGTTTATCGCCGAAGAAACTTACGATTGGTCAGACACTAGTATGTCAAGTGTGAATTCTCAACAGACCGCGCCTATTTTTAGCATGAAGATTCTTTGCTCCAGTCGAAACAGAAAGCTGTCAGAATCAGTTTGTTACAAGATTCAAGAATTTTTGGTCACAAAATGCACAGCTTCGTTCATGAAAAAGGAATAAAAATAATTATGTCATGTCAAGTATAGTTCAGTTGAATACTTATCATGAGTCAATACGGAGTTGCGGTCAAATCGTTATGCAACAAAAACGTGTCTGAATTTCGAATGAACGTTTCGACGCTGGGAATGATGACAATAGTTTCGGGCAGGGCATTCCAAAGGAAACAAACACGTACTGAATAAGAATTTCGGCGACAGCTGATACGGGAATGGGGAATTTGTAGTGTAGCTGAGAGGATACGTGTATGTATGGTATTCGAACAAATGTTTTCAAAGATGGTGAGGTGTATTTAATATATTGCATGTTGGTATCACATCATCTTGCGCGATTGAGAAAACACACAGATGCTGCGAAGAACGTTGAGGTCAGCGACACAAATTCAGTGCCTCGATCTGTTCAAACAAACTTCTGCCTTCTGCTTGGCGACATAATTGCTTTATGCATCACCGACTGCTTCTCATAATGTTAGCAATTCCGTCCGGTCGATAAAATGTTATTTCGTCGTGACCAGAACATCGAAGTCTAGATTTTGAGACACATATATATTCTTCCTACCTGATGAACCCCACAAAAGCGGATGTGATGTAATCGGTGATCTGAATGTAAAATTCTTGCCATTTGAGCGACCACTGTGTCTCTTTTTCAATTTTCGTCAATGTAATTATCTTTGAATTTATTTGTTTTCAGGCCTACAAGAAACTCCAAGATGAAATGCAAGCACGTGTCACGGAACTTGAGACATCGAATTCGTCAAAATTCGAACAGCTTAAAGAAGCCTATCGAGTGTTGCGGGAAAAGCATGTTCGTTTGTTGCGAGAGGTGAGGTCAACCGCGTGTTCTATCATGGTTTCTTCAACAAAATCGATGCTAACAAAGAGTCACTACAGATTCAAACTACATTGGAATATTTGTTCACAAGTTTAACAAGAGTCCACTGTCATTGTTTGTCTCTCTACAATATTTTCTCTCACTGTATGTATAACAAAGGAGAATGTTATTAAATTAGTTATAGGGGTTGGACATTGAGATTTGTGAACTTCACTGGAATCATATCCAAATTTTGTTTTACCGGTTTGACGTTTCCCAAACGTTGTGCGAATTTCCTGTCCAGCTTCCTGAAGTTTTGTTGACATTACTCCGTTGTAAATCCACGACAATTCGACGCTTGATAGTTCAGCGTGAGTATGTTGTCGCATAGCAATCGTTGTGATGCATATTTAATGATGTGACGACCACATCTTGTTTGTTGTTGGTCAACGGCTTGAATATTTCGCAAAACGTTTCTTTTCTATCACAAATTATTAATAGACTACGTGTTCATCTGATTTCAACTTTTCCCTAACTATAGACTTAGTCCTTCGCGTAATGCAACAACTGAACTTTAAAATACAATGTAGATATCTTAGAAGCACGCAGATCCTGATCGTACTGCCCTTACTTGATGAGCGCAAACAGCACGAAACCGGTCGTGAGGTGTGATGGGAATGCAAGCAAAGGATGATTTTTTTATATCTGAAAAGCTGTTGTAAAACATTTTTTGACTGATTGTTATTTTAACGGATCATTTCCGTTCGTTATGCTAGGATTTAGCCAAAAGTTTGAATTTAAATACGGTATTTTTCCGAAAAAGTTCGTTCATCCCATTTGTATAAAGTATCTTGTAGAACAGAGCCTACTATTTCGCATGTGAGAGCAAAATCATCTCATCATTTTAATCTTACAGTCTCCGCCTGATGACAGCAAACAGCCAGAAACCGGTAGTGGTGTGCATGTGCGGGGGATGTGAGCAACACATTACTATGGTCATTCATAAGTGCCTTGAGTTCTTGACCAAGAATCACTTTGTGATTCTGTGTTTGAACATCGTGGTTCATTGTACGAAACCCATGTAACTGTGGCATTCAAGTATTGCTTTGTTTAGCACTTAACCACTTTTTCAAGGCTCACTGAACCTAATCTTACTGTCTCCACCTGATGACGGCAAACAACCAGAAACCGGTAGTGATGTGTAAATGCGGGGAATGTGAGCAACACAATATACCTCACTGTATTCAATGTCATGTTGCTATTTTTACAAAATATATAACTAATTTGTCAAACAAGAATTCATAGATTAAAGCGTTTCACATATTTTCTCAATGAATATCTGAATCTGCATTTGCGCTGAGTCTGTTGCCAAACTACGATAACCTCGAAAGTTGAAACGCGTCGCTTCCGTCGGACCGCATCATCCACATGAGCTGTCATTTAAAATATCAATTCACTCGAAAAAACGAGTTATCCTAAATGGGTTTTTGGAAGAACTTTATTTCGTTCTGCTATTCTCAGATTTGAGGCAGAGAATGGTGCGATAACCGGGGGGTAAAGTTTGATTCATTAGCATAGTGCAACCGAATCAGTTATGCGCTTACGTCATCAATGTAGTGGTCTGCTCACATCCCAGTATACTTACAAAGCACAATTGCCTTCTGGTTGCATGTAGCGACAGTGAAGATCGTGTTCAGCAAGGTTTGATACATTCTTACTTAACACACATGCGTTCACGTAAAACTGAGATGTAAATATGAAAATCTGATATTACTCTTTTATCGCTTTCATTCTGACAGCAAGTCGATGTTCAACGCAGTTTACAGGAAACTACACAAAAGAACGAGCAGTTGGAAAGAGAGTTAGAGGTGGGTTGTATCTTTTGTTGCACCTAGATTTCTTTCCATTTTACATACTCGGTTATTCGTTGTACCGAAAACTCTTTCTGGTGCGTTTGTGAGGTCCTCAAAGTTCTTGGAAGAAAAACAAGTATATATTACAATCCCCCCAAAATTCCAATGAACCGCAGTTTAAGCATTCTGTCTACTTGATTGTGAAGATATTTTCATAGTCCTGAGATGCAAAAATCGTGCAGCGCAAAGTTTCGTTGTCTGGAGTCCAATTAAACTAACTGCGTCATTTTTAGTCAGTTTATTGTATTGCGTGTCCCTGCTGTGCAATTGAAACACGTTGGCTCATTGACCTTAACGGATTGCCTTCACACACACACACACACCCCGTCTAATCGTTTGTAGCACGCGAAAAGCGGTCTCACGCGTCTATCCAAGGTCGCGATCAGCCACTCTCCGCAAACAAACGGCGAGTCGACCTCGGTTCAATCAGTGCTACTTGGTCTGGAACAGCATCATGGACAATTGGAGGAAACCATCGCGCAATTGCGAAAGGAGAACGCTGAATTGGCCCAACAGGTAAGTCATCACCGATTGGTTGTAGCCTCTGTTGTTCCCGTGCATCAAAAGTAAACAGATGCATGTAGTCTGTTTCGGCTATTTAACCCTTTGTCTACGGTAATTGATTTACGAATTTTATGATATTTTTGTGATATTTTGCTTCATAATGGCATAACTAAAACTCATGATTAATTTTTATGGATAAGATGCCAGACGCCGTCTGACAAATGCACTCCGATGGTGACTGAAGGTACCGACGGAAGCTATTGAGCAATCGACTGCTTGTTTGAGGTGGTAACTAGAGTTAACGTCAGTAGACAAAGGGTTAAACCCTTCTTTCTCGAGGAGCACATATCCATTGGACAATGATGTGTAAGACTGAATTAATAGTTTGGCTAGTGAGGTTGGTGCACGAGATGACTGATTTCAGTCACGCAAAATGGATCCGGATATTGGCAAAATTGAAGAATAACAAGCCACACTGCCGAGAATTCTCACCAAGTTGAGAGGCCATTGTACGTGTGCGAGCTCATAAAAAATGATGTGATCGAATTGGAATATGTTTTGCGTTACGAATGAATCGGATCGTGTTACTGAACACAAACTGCGATACGCCTACTCGACGTCGCTCGAACAGAGAATTGTGTATAACATGCCGGTACTGCAGTTCCGCACGAAGAAACTTCCTTGTTTGCAAACATTGGAATTTCAATCACTCGGTAGCTGGTGATTCTGATTGGCGATTTGGTGCCAATCCACTTTTGAGGGTGTAAATTTTGATGTATTGTGAACAACTGCAAGATCTTGTACAAGGACTATGGTACAAGTTATATCTCAAGTGTATTCGCGCGGATATGTCCTTCACGTCTACCGAAGATACACAAGGAGGACATTCCTATAAGACCGATCAACGATGGGATGAGATCTTACAGCCACACGAGCTAACTAGGCACTTTAACAATGCATTGGTAATACGGACTTATTGAGAAGAATGCTTTGCAGGACGCATAGGTTCGTGAATTTCGAATACAATGAGCTTATGGTCAGTTTTGAGGCGATCATTCCATTTACAAATGTCAATACAGCTAATGCGTCGTCAAAAAGATAGACGGGCGGTGGAGCGATTTGATTGATCGAACCAATTTGAGCGTTCAGCAAATTATTGTCGGTGTATCAATTTGCTAAAACGTGAGCTGGTAGTTGTATTGACAAAAGGAAGGATTGGTGATGGGTTAACATATATCGCCAGTATTAGTGAATACATTTATGAAGTACTTTTAAACAAAACACTCAGCGTTGAAAATTTTGGTTGCATTGAAATGAGGACATATTTGTCGTCATACCTAAACGGTGGTTTATAATTACTTGAACGACTTAGACTCTCGAATCAAAGATAGTGTCATGAAGTACATCTCGCACATCCTAGGCACGTATTCATATCAGATTTTAAAGTGTTATCCGGAATGATTGGTGTAACTTTTCGTTCGGCCTTGGAGCACTTCAAGGATAATTTATCTTTAGATAGCTCTAATAATTTTGTTTACAGATGTGTGTGTGGTCGCACAAGCCTGATCCAGGCAAAGTGCCGCACAGTCAGTGACTGCACGTTGGCGAAGATACTGTCAGATTGCCCAGGCCAAGACAGAATCCAGTATAAAGATTACTCAGGCGTTCAAATTGGTCAGACTATCAAGGTTCGAGTTAACTGACCGTACTCTATTCCCGGATCTTAACATCAGGTCTCGGTTGAATACCATACTCAAAATTAGGACTCAGTCATGAAACGCAAATTCATCATCAGTGGTTTACTATTGGTACCCGATCGCAAGTTTCATGCTTCTACTTAAATGCTCTTGATAGCCAAGGTGCTGAATTTGCTTAGAATAAATGGCTGATATTTTCAGTCCATGTAGATTATCTGCACTGGTACAACTAGAGATAAGAACATGTTTATCTCTCATTCAATACATTCACATTTTAGTATCCTTATGAACAATGTGCGATAAGAATATCCTCATCATCATCATCAACATCACCATCATCATCATCAGCAGCAGCAGCAGCTTTTTTGCTGATTTCACGGCCGTGCATCATTAAAAACTCCACACCACTCAACTTGACGATATGAATATAAGTACTTGTTATAAAACCCCTATAAGGCTGTGTGTACAGCAGTCATTATGTACACTATCTCGAAATTGCCTTGCGCCAAAGTTTTTCTCAATGTCGTAGGAAACCTCTCGGCAATTTTTCACTGAATAATAGCAGGCCACCCTTCTGAATTGTGAGTGGAAGGACTTTTGCGACAGTGTGGTTCAATCAACATCTGCTTCATTGATATAATACTTGGGTTTTATACCTGGGTTTTATACTTGTGATTGGATAAATTGTCAGTATGGTTGAGTATGTGTTCGGCTTGCTCACGATTATCGATTAGTTGTCGTATCTCTCACGCACTCACAGGCAAGTTCTCCGATTTACAAAAGCAAGATCTACACTGGGGTGGTTATCACGGTTACTGGAATGAGCGAGCCAATAATAAAAGATTTGATAGCTACTCAAAGCGAAATTCTGTTTGACCAAATCCTTTGAAGGTGTTTTAACATATCTTAACTTTAGGTGGAGAGCCGGCAAACAGACCTCCGTTCGCTACACGACGAAAAGCTCACATTGTGCGAATCGAATTCTCTGTTGGAACTCCAAAAGTCCGAATTGAATTTGGCCTTGTCTTCAGCCGAGGAAAAATGCAAAAGCATGGAAGAGCGAATGGCCCAGTTATCCGAGGAAATATCCGTCAACCTTCGTCAGAATGTGTTGACAATCGCGTGCGCCAAAGCCGTGGGACAAATACAAGACACATTTGTACGAATGGATGATGAAGAGGCTTTGATGGAAATGCGCTGTTCGCCAGGTAATAGTGTGTTTGGTTCGGACATTCATTACAAAATTATCGTTCCGTTTGACCGGGGAACTGATATCGTTATGATTCGTGTGGGTAAGATGGATACTCTCCTGAATAGAGTTTAACTCTGATGGAAAGCATTGTGGACTTTACAACCATCATGTGCTTGTGCTGTACGTTCTCTGTTGGCATTCACTCAACTAGAAACACACAAAATCTCAAGGTTACCGTATTGCTAACGAGCTCACACCTTTTTGTCTTTCTGTTTTTGACTAAATTGTGAAAGCTGGACTCGTTTGACGAATGATTAGGAATACCATGACCCTTGCCAAATTAGCAGACACGCACTGCAGATCAAACCAGATTATGTTGGTCAGTGTGAATCATCTGAGAGCGATCGTTACTCTTGGATCTGACGAATCATTAATCGGTTATTCGTGTTGACATTTCAATGCGCTTGCCCTATCATACCTTGGTAGATTTTGAGCACATGCCACCCCCAGTAACCTAAGACAACCGCACTTTTACTCATGTGACCTGAAGGAAAACTGAATGTGCGGTAATGTAAAGCGTTGCTTGTCCGGCTTGTAGTTTTATCGATGCTATCCGGTGTTAAGGTGAAACAAGTACAGCTCGAGATGCATACTCCTGGAATTGACGGGATAGCAATCACCTCCAGCCGACCCTTGTTACACACCGCACCGAACTTGCCAAATTGCACATCTTTTACTAGCTGAGGATGTCAAACATGTATCCTCAATTCCAAAGAGTTGGTCATAGGAACCTTACTCTTACAAGTTTTTAGTGACCTAGATTGTTGAGGACTTGCGACTGCTGTCGTCCGCCAAAAAGGTCTTGCGCTTTCTCTTGCGTTGTATTGGAGTGTGGTTGTGCATATCTTCGAATAGCTCTGGTTTGGCACTTTTTATGGTTCCGTCCATCACGGTATCACGTTTTCGGAATATATGTTGTTAGTATTTGGGAGAGAATAAGGTTGCGCGGCTTTCTTGATTATGAATCTTTCGGAACCAAAATTGCGACCTGTGAGGACAATGAATCACTATGATCTCAAACCTTGAAAAAATGAGAGCTCGGTTGTTGTTTTGGATCGAAGCCGGACATCGCCGTCAAAGAATTGAGATTAATTGAAATGTTGTGAAGACCTCGTCAGACTAATTCAACATTACAAGCTCAATATCTTTGCACTTCACAGAAGCTAACCTGAAAGTCACCGGGGAATCATCAAATCCAACTATCATTTATTTTGTCTGATCTCATCTCTAATTACATTTGGCGTTGCGGAACTTGGCACATGCAACAACGAAACGCCAAATGTGAGTGTAACGTAAACCGCTAGGTAAAATATTTCATTCTTTCTTCCAACACGTTGATTTATCTATATTCACAAGCTCACACAATTCTGCTGATCAATATCTCATCAGAAGATGTGCCGTTGAAAAAAATCACGTAAAATTTCCGGAATGTGCGGTCACGAAATTTCCATTGTGTTTACACCAGTGCACCTTCTTGCATAACATTCTTTCGTACACTGGCCGCACGATATAAAAAAGTAACACCATACCCCTGTTACCGAAACCGAAGGAGCAATTTGATTCAATGCATCACTGTCCCAGCCGTAAACCGTTCAATCACCAGCATACAATTATAGTGCAGTATTAACGTTTCATTACTGATGCTGACTCACGTGAACCCCACGATGGAACACGTGACCGTACACCATGAGAGAATCATCCGTTTTCTTGATACTGGTAGTCATTTCATCGGATGTCATCGATTTATGAGGAGTAGTAGCGTGTCAACGCCGTGTATCAGTGTCCAAAGGGAAGACGGTAATTGATATCGGGTTGTAAACCATAGAGCTCCGGAATCCATGTTCAGTGCAAGTGTCCGTGAATAGTAGCCTCAACTACAGTTTGGTGCTACACCAAGTCCGATAAAATGTCATTTGACTTCGTTAATATATGACGAAAGCTTCCACGATATATCAGGGTAAACTTAAAGTTCAATATTGTGCCACAATCACGACGCTAGCTTGATCAAAATTATTCAATGTGTACTCAAATGGTGCTTCGCTTGTGGAGGTCACAAGATTGGTTTGCAACATATTGTGGTGCTCACATCCCCTTCACTTGCACAACACTACCGCTTTCTAGCTGTTTGTACGGATGTGCAATCGTACAGTACTTTTGTGCTGTGCGGCTAACACCGTGCTAAATTGATTGGCCACGGATAGTGAGCTGCATACTGAAACACGCTGCAGTCTCACTACCATCTTTATTCTGTATTTCTCATATCTGTCTACGCATGGGCAACCTGACAGTAATATCGCCCATGTGCAGTCTCTGACTGTGCGGTACTTTGTCTGGATCAGGCTTGTTTAGCTGTTCGCAGTCATCAGGTGGATACAGTAAGTTCAGGTTCAGTGAGCCTTGCAACAGTGGAAAAGCGGCAACAAAAGTTCAATTATGAATGCCACTATCCGTTGTACGAAACATATCAAACAGCGGCATTCAAGTTTAACTTTTTTTTGCAACGTTTTTTCATCGTTCAGGTGGCTAGAGCCCATAGGGACAGTGATCATCTCACATCTTTATCCCGAATCGCTAGACTCAAGATAGTTCCGTTAATTGAACGTGTCCTGAATTGTACTTGCTATGTTATCTTATACCATGTGGCAACGGTGAGGAATTAGGTCTATTCACGTTGTTGTAAAAGTGGAACCACGGTATGCTATGAAACTGGGCTTCGCTAGAAATACAACTGTGTTGTCGCCACGCCTTCACGAAATCTGTTGCAGGCAATCCATCTAAAACAAACACATGAAGCATGGTTTTTATGATGGCGATTTGCAAAGTCCATTTAATCACGCTAGCGTAGTTGTACGGGTTGATGTTCTGAATGTCTAGTCATTCCAAAGTTGTCAAAGCCGGGGTGGTAGTAAAAACAAACCCTTACTATATATATGATGCACCTACCGTGCTTCTTTCAATGATAATGAAACCTTATTACTTACTAATCCAAGCAAGCAGGATGATTTCAAACATATCGCAATTCAACATTATGAATCTCATACAAAAATCACCTCAATTAACACACCACCTAGGAAACTAGTTTACTATCCTGGTCCTTGTCAGTGCTTGTTCAATCTGATGATAAATGACACCCAGTGTATAATACTCACCCTAACGTTTAAAATTAATTTTCGCCTAAAATATACTTCCAAGAACGGTATTACCCATTTTGACCAACTTTTACTTTAATTTGTTCAACTTTATTCATGCGATTGTGATGTACATCCATGGTCGACATTGACCGAAGGAGGCCAACAACAACAGCAACTAGCAAACGTTTCTCCTAACACAATCCAGCCATGAAATGGATCCCATACCATGTTTTAAGCGCTAACGTTGTGAACGACAACAAAATAAATATGTCGAATGTGAATGCAGATTTACCAGACAAACACATCATTGTCTTGCCGATACTACTCAATTTTCTTCCCTTTACTTCCAAATCAGCCCAGATCGAAATAATTCGATCAAGTATGCCTGAATATAATCGAGATTCCAGTATACACTAACTTGACGAGAGTCACGAAACATCGTTCCTACTTTCTGCGCGTTTACAGGTTTATATAAATTGTCGCTCAAACAGAGTTGTAGAATAAAGGGGTAAGAAAGAAAGCACCCTGTTGCCTTCATGGCCACTGAAAGCAGGGCAGTATTTCTTGAAACGTTCTGACTTGTTTATTTTCATCTCATCGTCATCATCATCATCAGTAGCACTATCAACATCATCATCATCATCATCATTATCATCGTCATCATTTCAAGCGCCAGAAGTGCATCCGTAACAAATAAAATGATTAATAACGAAATATTCCGAAATCGATCAGAATGTGGACCTGGAGAGACCAATGAATTTTCGCAAGAAAACTAAGCACAGTTATGTGTAAAGGATCACTTCAGTTGACCAAACAGGCATGTAAAAAGGGCAAGCTAGAGGAAGTTGCAAAATGTTATCCTTTCGGAATCGCCGATAATAGTATTGATTTGCTATGTGTAGTGCTCCTATTGTTGATTTAGTTACTCTAACTTGGCAAATTTCCCTGGTTCGACAACTAGCCTTGCTTCACTATGCTCATGTTCATTCTCACCCGGAATCAATGAACATTATTCTCATCATTTCGCGCATCTGTTTTCCAGAGGTGCTTCGGGTTCCCGCCGATCGTGCTCATGAATTGTTGAGCGAATTGCAGAAGCTTCTACTTTCTAACTCGAGTAAGTGATCTGTCATTTCACTCCCCTTTGATGGATTTCTCATGATGAGTGTTGTCGATAGGGAATTTGATTATTTGACGAGATTAATTACCAAACAAATCTTCATACAAATATATTGTGGTGCTCACATCCCCACCCCCGTCTTCGCAACGTGCCAAGGCCTTATCCGTGCCTTCCACTTCATTCTCACGTATGGTGTATGTGGGCGCATTTCGCCAGCAAACTGAGAAGTGTAAACTGGTACGATTAGGGAAACGTGTAAACGACAAATGAGGAAAATTTGAATGCATTCAATGCCACAGATGGTGCAGAACCGATTGTATACTTTCACGCGTGAGAAAAGTATATGACGAATGTTGGAAAGTAATTCAAATTAATTCAAAGTTGTAAAGGTCCAAAGAGCAAATACTTTACAGTAACTATAGATTAAAAATATGGGGAATGCAAAAAACAAGAAAGATGTTATGTCAATACGGAAATTCAGTTTATGTATTGAGGTGCGGGGTTAGATTTGGTCAAAATATACTTGTCAAGTTCAGCCGTGAAAATATTCAACCTTGATGCACAAATGATATGTGGGGAAAGAGAGTTACACATAAAGCAAACACGGACAGCAAAGAAGAACCTTCGACAATTTGATCTACAATGTGGAATAATTAACTTGTAGTCGTGCTTCTTGCCGATGAAAGTGGTGTTCAAGTGGGTGATCCGCTGTTTCCAGAATGTTGAACAGCAGGACCAAGTCACCCCATGACACGACGGTATGAATATTCAAACTGGTTCAGAGTTGCAGTCCTCTCCTCGTATTGTTTGTTGTATAGTCCGGTCACCAGTTTGTAGCACGGTGGTAACTTTACCAGTCAACTAATCCTGTATCCAGGCCAATAATCTGCCGCTCACCACGAGCTGCTCCAATTTCTGTAGCAGTATGCTGTGGTTAACATGGTCAAAAGCTTTAGACATATCCAAGTAACAAGCATGGATAGGGTATCCATCGTCCACGACTCGAGTCCAGTTATAAAAATTATGAGAAGATTGGTGAGGCGGGAGTGTCTTGTCCTAAATCCGTGCTGTGTGATGGAAAAAAGCTTATATTGTTCCAAATATTTGATAATTTCATCAGCTACAAATCATTCGATAAGTTTAGAGATCACTGACAACAACGTGACTGGTCTGTAGTTAGACACATCGGATCGGTTCCAGCCTTTGTATATCGGAGTGATTAATCCACTTTTCCAGTCAGTAGGAACCTTGGTACAACTCAGTGACAGGTTGAAAAGACCAGAGACTGGTGAGAATAGAGCATGGTTACATTTTTTATTTAGAAAAGGTGTTATTGCATTAGAACCCGGCGATTTTTTTGTATATAACCCGAATAGCCTTAGCAGTATCAGTTGTTGCGGAAAGGAAAGCTTTTTAGTTATGTCCACACTGGGAACATCAAAGCAAACGTACACTAATTTGCCAACCAAGCTCCCTAAGATACAAATTAGAACTAACCGTATACATGTACTGTACCTTTATATTTAAGAAAGATAATCTTGCTGAAGCCAAATAAAATCACTGTTGTTTTATCGTTTATTCCTTACAAAAAACGTGAATACTGAGATTTGTAACTGTGCAAGTTTTCTCAAACAATTCCGGTAGACGTTATGTGACGCTGCTTTGATTAAATGTCGATCGCTAACTCGCTGAATATCTTAGACATTTTCCGGTCGGAATCTACGAGATCCAGATCGCGATCACTACTCTGTCTTTTAATACATTTTTAACGACATGATTTTTGGACAACCCTTCACTGCGTACTTTCTCATGAACTTGTCAGCGCAGTGATACTTGAACCCCCTATCTATCAAAACATTCTCTCTGCCGTTGTTGCCGCATTATCTTATCGAATTCAAATGTAACAAACTACTATCCGTTTTCACGTGGGCCACCATGTCATCCAGTGTCGGTTTCGCCTTGTAGATTCTTCAGACGTGGCGCTGCGGGTTCAATCATTCGCATCCTCAATTTGTGAAACTCTTTTCCTCAGCCTGGTCACACCGGGAACCGCGGCAAATCTAACGCATTCGAAAGGTAAACAGCTGTTTCACGTGTGAAATTATCAACGTATCCTGTTGATACGTTGACTGTCTATCACTGACTATCACCCTTGGTCTGACGAAGCTTCTGTGTCAGAAGTGAAACGTTACCCAAAAACTACTCTAACCGATTGCACTCAAATTTATTTGCATTATCAACGTAGCGTTCATTGTTTGCTCGTGTTATTTCATCGTGTACTATACTGGTTTACGTGTGCGTGTGAACTTGCTCGACAATCGGAACTGGGAATGTGTTCAACGTTTGTTCATCTTCTCCGGTCGTCAGGACTTTGCTTGACTGACTAGTAGTCAACAAGTTTTGGAACTCAGAAATTTTTATGGTAGAAAAGACAATCAGATTTTTTTTTGAAAAACCGCAGCAGATTTTGATCTTCTATGATTTCTTTATGATCGGCTATCCAAATGAGCATGTGGGATGCTCAAATCACGATTGAATGTTTGGCTGTTCGAGTAAAATTCATTTTTGCTGAATGATTAAGAGAGTAATTTTGGGTGGAAATAGTTTTACATATGAACCTGGGGTCACTTGGTAATTTGGTTTGAAAATTTTCATTTCGGAATAGTACCATCATGCCACATGCGACCAAGTTGATGATAAATCCTGTCTGGTGGTTCTATATCTGTCCGCAGTCGTAGTTTAGCAGGTGAGAGAATTACGTCATGTCAATCAGAGCCAAACCGCAGACCTTGTCCTAACGTCCTACTGTGGTTGTTCGAAGTGCATTAACGATGAGCGCTAGTCACGTGCTTTCGAAGGATAGGCAGCACTTCGTCCTCGGCACAACACAGAAGCATGAAGCCACGAAAAGTTCGACGACGACAATTGCGAACTCGTCATATTTCGGTTTCGCATTGATTGCATTAGAACGATTCGAACGACAATATCTTTGTGATCATGAGAAGATGAACAACGTCATCCGCACTGGAACAATATGCCATTCGTCAATTTCGGTCAAACGAGCCCTGTGTGGCGAGGGCTTGAAGTCTACCGGTTGGCACGAAATCAACTGACAAATCAGATCAAAGTGACAACCAGGACAGACATACTTGAGGATCAGTTTTGTGGTTGTTTTTTTGCCTATATAATATAGGAGTGCTTTACCAAAGTAATGTGTTGCTCACATCCCCCGCATTTACCCACCACTACCGGTTTCTGGCTGTTTGCCGTCATCAGGTGGAGACAGTAAGATTAAGTTTAGTGAGCCTTGAAACAGTGGATAAGTGGTACAAACAAAGTTATACTTGAATGCCACTGTTACATAGGGTTCGTACAACGAACCACGATGTTCAAACACAGAATCACATAATGATTCTTGGTCAAGCACTCAAGGCGCTTCGGTGGATGACCAAAGTACTGTGTTGCTCACGTCTCCCGCACCTACACACCACTACCGGTTTCTGGCTGTTTGCCGTCATCAGGTGGAGACAGTCAGATTTGAAGGACCCGCAAAGATGAATACATCTTTGTGCCAAATGGATTATTTTCATTCGAAATCGTACAGATACCCACAAGAACATTTAAAATATCATCATTTCGAATTAATACATTTATATAGACTGAGAGATATGTTTCATGGATATTTGGTAAATATTCCCTTCGCTAACTTTATGGTGTTTAAATATTCAGCGGCTTCAAATGTTCACCTTACTGCCACTGCTGCATTGGTGAAGGACTCAAGAAATCCGGTATTGTCCCTTAAAGATAATCACAAACACTGCTTCAAGGAGTTTTGAGCGCAGTTGAGCAAATAGATTTATCCTCCACACGTGATACGTGTGTCATACTGGTCATCAGGTTATTGATTATCGCTGGCTCCGATAATCTTAGCTGGCATTGGCTTCCTCGTTAAACAGAAAAAAACCCACGAGGCGGCGCATCATTACAGCTGAATAGCTGGATGTGCTGCGGCCAGCCTTTTTGCTGAACGTTCTTGAACAAAAACGATGTATTTCCGTGATATAAAGAGATATGAGACGGTTTTTCTTTTTACTCGTTCATGAGAACTGTTTGAAAGTTTGACTCTTGGAAATCCTCACCCTCTTTTCACAGATCCCCTCGATCTCGGGAAGAACAGTATTCACTTTCTACAGACCTTGCCCGAATCCCTAGCGGACAGTAGCTCGTTGGTCACCACACTTCTATCAGATCTCTCCGCGTTTTGCAAATCTATTCATGATTTGCAAAAGATTCGTCGGTGTGATGAAGAAATGGACGATGATAAATGGGAATCTCTCCTCCAAGCGGAAATGTCCCAGACATCTGAAGCAATACGCGCTGCGGAAGCTAAATTTCAGGTTAGATCAAATGAAGCTTAGCGATATGTTTAATCAGTTTAGTGATTACTTATTGTTAATCTATTAGTTTTATTATTCTAATTCACACTAACCAGTTTGGTTGAACCGTACGTCCACCTTTACTTTGACGAAAACCGCATGTTGCTTCACTGTGACAAATTTGGATTTTCAACTCTCTGTTTAAACTGTTTTTTCAAGAAACGGTTCCACTATCATACTTCAGATGCTAATATACTTTTGGACTCTATCAATAATCAAACTAGTTCCCTCAACCATGTGTGCTCTCATTAACGTTCGTCGCACAAAACCTCGCCCAGGAACAAACAGAGAAGGTCTTGCCAGGATATTATGAACTGGTTTTACCATTAGCGAGGGTTAAAGTTGGAAAATGTTAGTTCAACACTGCCAATTTACCATAGAGCGCTATTTGTTGGTCCCTGAATATGGATGTCTGGATTGTCTGTAGTTCAAAACCGCATCACTCATTTTCCACATTGTTGTTAATATGCTTCGGCTGCATGAGGTTTTCATGCTTCACAAATTGTCGAATAACTAAACAGCCCGATTCGGGAAGAACAGTCGCTCCAACAGCGCTCATTGCGATAGACATTACTCAGACGAACGATGTCAGTTGCACACTGACGACGTGATCTGGGATTAACAGCTGAGAGTGATATCTGTTAATCCCGGGCATGTTTTTAAAGTGAGCGGTCAAGAGCAAGTTCTTCCCAAATCGTAAGGTCAATGCCAAAAGCTTTCAAATCTCATTTGCATGCATTTCTGTCACACGCACACACCTCACGACCGATTTCGTGTTGTTTGCACTCATCACGTAGGGACAGTAAGATCAGGATCCGCACTTGAACACTTGAAAGAGTGGAAGAATGGTAAACAAGTTGTGCTTGTATGCCACTGTTGGGTAAGGTTGTTACCACCAACCTGTTCAGTCACATGAGCCCACGCTCATATAGACTAGGTTTTTCTACCCATGACCATGAACAAAAAGCTTATTTGCATGCATTTCCGTCATGGTTATGGGTTCGAACCCAGTCTACATGAGTGTGGGCTCATGTGATTGAACATGTTGGTCGTACCAACCTTACCCAACAGTGGCATACAAGCGCAACTTGTTTAACTTTCAAATCTTTTTTGCGAACGCCGTATGTACAGTGATCGAGTTCCTAATTTTTACTCACCATGGGTAGCTGTTTTCCATTCTGTATACAAGACCCAGCCATCGTAGGCTGGGTAAACATGCTCTGTAGACCAACTTTTGAAAGTACTTCAGCTTCCGATATTTTTTCCATCCAATATATATTCAAAATACGGTGGATGCTTCGTAAATCGAAAGTACTCAGCTTCCAATTGTGTCTTGCGTGGATAGTCCAGGTTCTGCTGCCGTTGTTGTTGTTGTTGTTGTTGTTGTTGTTGTTGTTGGCCTCCGTCGGTCGATGTCGACCATGGATGTACATCACAATCGCATGCATTTCATGTTTTGCAGCTTTTTGAATGACTAAACAGTCTGATTCGGGAGGAACAATCTCTCCCGCAGCGCTTGCAACGAAAGTCAGAACTCGGTTGTATTGCATCAGTTTCACGCCGGCGGCGTGATCTGCGTTCAGCAGCTAAGAGCTGTATCTGCTCCTCCCCAGCTTGCAGACGGCGCTTTACACAATGCCTCTAAAGTGAGCGGTCAAGAGCAAGTTTTTCCCAGCTCGTAGGGTCAATGTCAAGAGCTTTCATATCTCTTTTGTAAACGTCTTCGTACCTCAAGTGCGGTCTGTCCAATGGTCGACTTCCTAGTTGCAACTCACCATGGAGTAGATCTTTCGGAATACGACCCTTTTCCATGCTATAGACATGACCAAGCCACCGCAGGCGGCGCTGATGTAATAGGGTGAACATGCTCTGTAGACCAGCTTTTGAAAACACTTCAGCGTTAGTCACTCTGGAAGGCGATGCAGTCTCTTGACCAAGGACTGTACTCTCGCTCATGCTGATTAGAGACACAAATTCTTTGCGGGCCGACGAAAAACAGTCCATAACCGACTGGAGGTGTTCTTGCGAGTGAGCAATCATGGCTGCATTATCGGCAAACAGAAGGTCACGAATTAGCACTTCGTTTTTGCTTTCAAACAGTTTAGGTTTATCAGCTTGCTATCACACACGTAATTCAAAGTTCGTCGAGTGTGTTGCGATTTATATTAATTTCTGTATTTTCATGCACTTCCATCACACACACCACACGACCCGTTTCCTGCTGTTTGTACACATTAGGTTGGGACAATACGATCAGGATATGCATGCCTTGAAACAGTGGATAAATGGTTAACAAGCTAAGAACTTACAAGCCACTGTTCGTGTAATCCATTGTTGAACACAGATATTCCTTATCCACGGTTCAGATTTTGGCGTCCGAAATCTGCCAAGGCAAAACTGAACTACACCACTCGTACAGGTAGCATATTTACATAATTCATACTCACTTGTGGTATCTATTGTTCCACCTATCGATAACGTCTCACTTGAACAAGCTGGTTGCAATGCAAGATTAATTAAAGCACCAGGAGCACCACCGGAAGTGGTTTCCGCAAAATTTGTTATGGTTACTAGTGTTTGCAAGTTTAGCGGGTTCCGGGTTGAGAAATAAGCAATGCATGAAATCGTTTGGGTGAGTCATCTGGGCTAAAGTTGATGGGGCACTATCCAGTCCAGTAGAAGTTACAAGTGGTTTAGTCTTTGGGTCAATACTCTTTCTGGTGTACGCGAACTGAAATGGTACGCAATAAAGTCATTTTGTTTGGACTAGCGTACGCAACATAGAAGTTTGCCAACTTCAACAAGAAAGATCTCGATGCACTTTATACGTAGTCCTTACGAAAGTGAGTACTATTCAACATCCAAAAATGTAAAATGTTAGACGTCCGTAAATCCTTCGAATTCACATACTCTCTGGGATCTCAGCAACTTTCATGGTTTACGGAAAAGAAAAACCTGGGTGCGTGGATTAGCAGTAACTTGAAGTCTTAACTACAGTGTTCTATGAAGTCATGCCAAACCTTAGCACTGCTCCGAAGGATCTTCGGTAGTTTCTATATCCGGCCAACAATTAAATACGCTGTTCAAGCATGGTCCCCATGGTTATAAAAGGACATGACCTTGTTGTTGTACGACCACGTTACAAAACGGGTGATCGGACTATACAACAGGTCATACGAGGAGAGGATTGCAACTCTGAATCAATTTGTTTTTTCGTACCGTCATGTCAGGGGTGACTTGATCCTGCTGTTCAACATTCTGCATGCAGGGGATCACTTACCTGAACACCTCTTTCATCGACAAGAAGCACGTGTTTACCATATCGCAGCTACAAGTTAATGATCCACCACTCTAGATCAAATTGTTCGAAGGTCTTCTTTGCTGTCCGAGTTTGTTTTTTTTTTAAATTATGGAACTCTCTTTCCCCACCATATCATTTTGTGCATTCAGCTGAACCATGTTCACGGCTAACGTGACAAGTATGTGTTGACCGATCCAACCTCGCACCTCAATACATAAGCGTACTTCGCGTATTGACAAAACTTCCTTGTTGTTTTTATGCTTCCCTATATTTTTAATCATATGGTGTCCGTAACGTATTTGTTTTTTAGACCATTAAAACTTTGAATAACTTTGAATCAATTTCGAGCACTCAGACAACATCCTACTTTTGCACCGATAGTCCATACACCGAAACGTCAGTATTTATTACTCGAGTGAACTACTTTCTCCCAAATCGGACATTTTGTGAAGCGCTGCGAAGCATGAAATCTTCATGTGTTTGTGATATGCATCCTGGGTCCACATCGAGTCAAAGTTGCCAACAACAACAACAACAACAACAAGTAGTGTACTAATCAGGGACCTCCAATCTGTACACCTGGCTGAGCAGAATGTGGCTCGACCTCTTTCAAACTTCTTTGCCTCACTTGATGAAATTCATGCACACATCTCATTAGAATTTTCCAAATGTTGCCAAATTCGTTGACCTTCTTCGATTGATATACCGCTAGTATTTTCCAGCTTTTTATTGGTTAGCTGTTTGAATGTATTTTTTATACTAAACTTAGTGTAGTTACTTCGACAAGACTGATTTAGTGTATCGTTTGAACTCGGATGACGAATGCCGTAAATATTGAGCCACACTTAATTGTGTAGTATTTCCAAAGAATATATCTTGAACCAATGCTTGACTACGTATACATTTTTCACACACTCTCGTTTCGAAAACAAATTCCGCTTGGTTTATACATCGTTCGAAAGTTCATCTAAATACCGGGTATACTTTATGGTGGAGTTGATTGGCCTGCTGTCTGTGGAACTGCTACCAGAAGTCGTTATTATCGCATTAGCCCATCACCATGCCATCAGATCAAGAGCATTGGTATCGAGCTACACGGTACTTCCGACTTACTGCGAATTCCACGATTAATATTCTTGTTTCGTGGATTTGATGCCAGCTTACACAACCGCCTAATTTAAATGTTGTACATGCATGGGATTTTTGTAGAAACGTTTCGTGGTGCCCCGTTTAAATGTTGTTTTATTGCATTGTCCGTGACGTTCAGACTATGACAGCTCAAACAACTTTGGTGATTCAGCAAAAATAAACGACTCGTAATCGCAGACATGTGGATTTTGCGGAGCTTGTGTGGTTGTTGTTGGACTTCACTGAGATGGGATCATTAGTAAAACTTCTTTCAAAGTGACTTATAATTGTTATTCATGGGTTTTTCTAGGGTCTGGCTACACGTTTACCATCAATCCCGGGGGATTATCTAGGCCATAGTTCGCATACTTTGCAATCGGGTTTTCATTGGTCTCTAAGTTGCAGCCAATCGGAGGTAGGGATTATTTGCCGTGGTTGTTGTGTACCATGCTTCGATGAACTCGACCAACTCCCGGTAGTGATGACGAACGGACAGGCGGACCCTAGTAAAACTCGTCAATACCGATTACAAGTCACTTCGAAAGAAGTTTTGCTGATGATGTCATTTAG
>JACCGJ010000910.1:0-21697 GCA_013407085.1 Atriophallophorus winterbourni
GCCGGACGAGACTGAACACAAACTGCCTGGTTTGAATAAGTCTATTCTTCCTACAAGCTTCAACGCCTGGTTCAATATTACAGTTGTTGTTGGGTACCTTCGGTCTATGTCGACAATGGATGTACATCACACGTAGATGATGGTTTCATGCTCCAAGGCGTGTCAGATGACTAAACAGTCCAGTCCCTTTGCGCTCACAGCGATAAGCAGTACTCGGTCGGTCGCCGGCAGTTGCAGGTTGACGGCGTGATTTAGCAACCGAGAGCAGTATCTGCTATTCATCAGCTTGGATTATTGTGACAAGAAACCACACTTTAGCTGAAAAGCATCATATAAACATGATAAACAAAGGAATCCATTGCACTATAAAAGAAGCTGAACACAGGAAAACAACCTATTTTAGAGGATGCTTTACAATCATGTGGGATGGGTTATTTGCTGGTGAGGTACAGTACTATCGCGAAAATCAACCCACCGATAAGCTAGCCAAACGGCCTCAGCAAGCAAGCCGGTTTGACTGCATTGGAGTACTGATTGCGGCGGAGCAGGTAAGGCGTGAGAATGAACAGACGAAGAGAATTCACTCGACGATCGACGTTCATTCATCCACAGTGTGCGGATAAAATAAGCCCACCACTGGGCTTTAACTTTTTCCTGGTTAATTCTTCCATTCACTGTAGGGCGAAAAGTTAGAAGGTATGATAAAAACATAAAAAGGCGAGTAAAGACATTGGAGTCATTCTTTATGATACATGACCTTTATGGGGATTTAATTGTTATCTAACGCTCCAGTGTAGCTCGAGGACACATCATTTCATATTGCGTGTTTCAAAGTATTTGTGTGATAATTTCTAGTGCGAGACATTAAATCTCGGTTGCATACACGTCAAAGTTGACCTAAGTTGTGGATTCGCATCGTAACACTAAAATAATCACCGATGCAACATCAATGAAACGAACGATGAGGGACAGTTCAGAGTGGCGGCACTCTAAAAAGGTGAAGAAGTTCAGCACTAGTGTAAAATGCCGAATACAAGTCAAAGAACGAAAGCGAAAACAACATATTTGCATATAGAAATGTCCAAGAAACGATTTGGCAATAACGAGCCAAACAAGTGAGTGAGCACAATTTTTATCAATCAATACTACTAATAGCACGAAACAAATACAACAAACCATTGTTGTTGGCCTCCTCCATTCGATGTCGACCATCACAAGCACATAATGGTTCCATGCTCCACAACTTTTCGAATGAATAAACAACCCCATTCATGAGGAACAATCTTTCCCGCAGCGCTCACAGCGATCGGGAGTACTCCATCGAACGATGTCATTTGCACGTTGACGGCGCGACCTACGATTGGCAGTCGAGGGTAGTATCCGCCCTTCCCAAGCTTTCTGATGACGATTTACACAGTGCCCTTAAAGCGAGCGCTAAAGAGCAAACCCATAAGGTGAATGTCAAGAGCTTTCATATCCCCTTTTCGAACCTCGTTGTACTGCAAGTGTGGTCTGCCCAATGGTCGGCTTCTTAATTTCAAAGCACCATATAGTAGGTCTTTTGGAATACGACCATTTTCCATTCTCTACGCACGACCTAGCCAGTGTAGGCTAGGATGTTGTAGTGTGATGGTATGAAAGCACAAGCCTGATCCAGGCAAAGTGTCGCACAGTCAGAGACTGTACGTGGGCTAAGATACTGTCAGGTTGCTAAGGTCTAGACAGATATGAGGGGGGAAATAGAAATGGTAGTGGGACTCCAGCGAGTTTCAGCATGCAGCTCGCTACCGTTGGCCAATCAATTTAGCACGATGTTAGCCGCACAGCGCATAAATGCTGCACGATTGCACATCCGTGTAGTAGAGTGAACATGCTTTGTAGACCGAATTGCAAAGCACTTCATCATTCGTCACCTTGCCCATCCAAGATATGTTCAAGATACGACATGCAGCTTTCGTTCGTGTCATACAGCGATGGTCCAGGTTTCACTGCCATATGTCAAAGCATATAGTACTTCACAGTCAACTTGCAGTTGCCCAGACGCGAAAGTTCCAACGTGACAAGATGGGAGGCGATACAGTCCCTTGGCCAAACACTTTGGTATTGTTCATGCTGATTGTCAGTCCAAAGACTCTGAATCCCGACAAAAACAGTCGATTAGCGCATCGACGTGTTTTTGGGAATGAGAAATAATGGCTGCGTCGTCGGCAAACAACCGGTGATGGATTACCACATCCCGTACCTTCGTTTTTGCCCTCAAGCGGTTCATGTTGAAAAGCTTGCCATAACATCGCGTGCGTAGATAAACACCTGTTTTCGTCCTAAATGCGTGCCTCAGTAGCAGAGCAAAGATGTCCAAAAGAGTGGAGCAAGAACACGTCCTTATTCGAAGCCTCGGTGAAGTTCAAAGGCTTCTGAACTGCAACCGCTAAAATGAATTGAGCCCTTCATGTCAGAGGGGAACGAAATAACAAGTTTGTGTAGTCTACAAGAGCAAGTATTTTGAAAAGTCCCCCAACAGAAATAGTCAAATAGTCGGTAACTTTTCTTGAAGCTGACTGAGGGAGAAGATCATGTTTACGGTTGATCTTCCTCTGAGAAAGCCGTATTGAGATTCCGAGTAAACTCTATCAGCCGCATCTGCAAAACTATAGCAAATAATTTGCCTACAAAGACAATCATTTGCATGCATTTCCATCACACACGTATCACAGTGGTAAAGCATCAGCATTGAGGTTTATTATCGGACAGTATCGAGCGAACAAAAATACTTGACCCCTAGATTTAGCACGGAAACATTGAGTCAGCGATTGGCAGTGTGGAAGCAGCGACTAACGACGCAATGTTATTGCTCACCAATCATAATGCTAACGGAATCGTTTAGCATGCCTCCTAAAAAAGGATTCTCAAATACAGTACGAACACATGTCGCGTTGCACAATTGACGAGCCAAATTGGAAAGGAAAACCAAAGCAACGGTGAGGGTGAATCTGACGAACGAACGAAGGTGTAAGTGACTCGTTGAACAGGCTCCCGCATATCGACGATACCGCAGCGTGCGTTGCACATTGAACACGTAGCGATCACGCGACTTGAGGGTGATTGGCAATCAACCTTTGGAACGCACGTATGCGCAAACTATGTGCTGTCACGGAGACAGCGCGAGCACATATTGCGAATGAATGATGCACACGCACATATGTACATGAAAACCATGCGGAAGAACAGTAGCGCTGTCTTTAGCATTGCTCGAAGATAAACGAAGGGTAGTCTTCCTGGTGGCAGCTTCGAGAGTATATTTATAAACTCACATTCTATCAGAACACGTGTGCAAAGTAGAATCACATAAACCACATGACCCAACAGAACAAGAGCAGCTTGGTGATATTGAGTAATGTTTCTAGCGGGCCTAAAATGACCAAGAGTCGACAATCCAGGATTCAATGCTCGCAAACTATTTTCCTAATTGATACTTTAGAACTGCCTGGAAAAATTGCTAGTCGTAGAGAATAGGTCTCGACTGCAACAGGAAAATACAGGGGATTTATTGGGCCAGAGTCTGGTGCAAGCGCGTGAAACGAAACAGTACACTTGCCATTGGTAAATGAGTGCGCGATGCCGAATCTACCGATAGGTCTTAAATCAGATTTAGCTTTTTCACAGCTGTAAGAAGTGAACCATTTTGAGCCGTTGTAAATAATGTGGTGTATAAATAATTGCGAACGACGTAAGTGTTTCAAAACCTGGCAAGATCAATCCTAGCTAAAAGTGACAAGCCAGTGTCCAGCGCTAAGTGTGAATAGAGGAAGGATATGGTACGAGAGAGTACCAGCAATTTTCCCCAACGATGCACACGATTTCATCGTCTGTGGCTCATAGCGTGTGCGAGTGTGATTTGCTTTCTACATATGGAAAATCAAATGAGCGATATTTTAAACTGTGACATCAAGAATACGCAGCATAGTAGTGAAGGTCTTGTAAAAAATCATGCAGAGACCATCTTTATTCGTATATACACTGACGACGAGCTGCATTTTTCTTCTGGACCGATAAGCATTCGTACGATTCACTGACGAACCAGAAAAAATTATTACACGCGAAAAGATCTCTGATCATCCTCAAGAAACCCGAGATTTATTTATTATTCATAAAATCATAGGAAATGGTATGGGGGCTCCAGATTGCAGATCAAGTTAACAAGGTGTTAGCTGCACAGCACATATTATTATTATTATATTTGCACAATCTGATACAGATATAGTGCCGTTCAACATAAACAATGAGATGTACAAAGCGAGAAGGGGGGTACAAAGCGTTGTCATCGGCATCGTTGAACGTAGGCATGATACTACCCGGTTGCCTACACAGCACATAAGTATTGCGCGATTGCACACCAGAGTTAAGAAACCTGAGCGCATGAAAACGTATGACACAGCATAAAACCACGAGTGGCTTACTTGGTTTCGACGAAATTGAAGCCTCTTCATCCACCGAGCATAGATCCAATAATGATGAGACCGATTCTTCCAAGCATGCCAAGTCCGATCCTCGGTCGGCAGTGATCCTCTGGAAAGGAAGCAGCGAGGCTCATTACAGATGAACATATGTATATTTTTGCAACAAACAAGATAACAAAACAACTAAACAAGCATCAACACCGAGCATATCGCAATTGAGCTGGGCATTGTGAAGCATACGATGCAGTCAGAACCTTCAGGCTTTAATGTTTCTGGCACAATAGGTAAATTAGTCAGCTTAAGTAATGTCACGAATCACTTCGGCTCAAGTGCGTCGACCAGGGGCGAGATCGCTTTAGTTGGTGCTCCAACGGTGCCTTTCCCGCCTTCAAATATCATCTGCATTCTGTCAGTCAAGCTTTTACATAGCCTTCTTAACACCGTCGCCTAATATGAGGTGTGTTTCGATCTAATGACAGATTCTGAAAGCAAGCTCTGTGTTTGTCATACAAAGGACATGCTCAAACGATTGCTGTTTTCGCCATTGGATGCAAACAGAGAGCGGGGTTAATGCGCTAACGGCTCCCAAATGGTTGTTTTAGACACGCCGCCAGCATATCACACATCCTAAACTCCAATGCATCGATGGACAAATGATCGCACAATTTGACATCTCAGTAGCCAGGGCAAGGGCGGGCAGCTACCTGGTAAATACGTAACTCAGTTTGAAGGCTGATACCAGGCATACAGTATGTGCGGTTAAAATGCCATCGATCTCACGACGCATTCCACATGACCGTTAAACGATATTCTGGGAACGAGATTCTCAAAGTGTGTAGTTATGAAAGCACAAGCCTGATCAAGGCAAAGTGCTGAACAGTTATAGACTGCATGTGGGCAAATATACGGGAAAGGAAAATAGAATAGAATTGGCAGTGAGACAACAGCGTGTTATCGCATGCAGATCACTACCGGCGGTAAACCTATTTAGCAGGGCGTTAGCCGTTCAGCGCAGAAGTACTGCACGGCTGCATCTTCTGCATAACTGGAACTATGCCATCTTTATAACCGTTAAAGTCACAACATTCGATTGAATCATGTAAAGCAATGTTCGACTGTCATTATTGAACACATGCAATGGGGAATTGAGGCGGAAGGTGCGTCGACCTCAAATGTTGCTAGCGCAAATATAGGAGACGAAGGAAACTGCAATTCCGATCCGAAAATGTGAGAAAACGATTAAATCAGAAACGTAAAATATCATATAAACAGGAGCAAAAACTTACTTGCAAACATCGGTCAACTAGTTTTTGCTGCAAGGCTCCCCGCGCCGATTTTGTGAACGGGTCTGAATCGTGCTCGGGAACCGAGTAATGAGAGAAGTCTAAGCCTGGACGTTCCGTGATCAACTGCCAAAGCAGATGGTTTTGACCGAGTTTGGACCATAAACACGGTTTCTCAGTGGAGTGAAGCAAGTGTCGAAAAGGGATCTTGACGAGACGCTGGACAACCGAAGACAACTGCAGAAAACAGAAACAAGAAGGGAGCCGTAATTTGTATGAAGGTTTAAAATGTGAATAACAAAAAGCGAACTGCGCTGTACGAGCTGCATCTCATTAAATGAATCGAACATTGACAGTGCTGCTGTTGAAAATTATGGCATTAATCGTTTCGCATACGAAAGGAACAAAATAAGCGCGAACTACACATTAAATCAGCAAGTATACCGACTATAGTCGATTCCAATCAGAATCCTGCTTCATTGTGTTGAGCACAAACAGCATAACACGAAAGATGGCTTTACTTGCACTCTTCCCGCGTCAAGTTCGAGCGCATTCAAACGCATTTGTACCGTAGGTGCATTCTAACCGAGGGCGTTCAGCAGCCAAGAGCGGTATCTGCTCCCCCAGCTTACACAATGCCTCCAACGTGAGCGGTCAAGAGCAAGTTCTTCCCAACTCGCAGGGTCAATACCAAGAGCTTTCACATCTCTTTTGAAAACGTCTTTGTACCGCAAGTGCGGTCTGCCCAATGGTCGACCTTCTGATTGCAACTCACCATAGAGTACATCATTCGGAATACGACCATTTTCACTTCTGTAGACGTGGCCAAGCCACCGCAGGTGATGCTGTCGTAGTAGGGTGAACATCCTCTGTAGACCAGCTTTTGAAAGCACTTCAGCATTAGGCAGCTTGTCCATCCACGAAATGTTTAAAATACGACGGAAGATTCGCAGATGGAAAGCATTCACCTTCCGTAGGTGTCTTGTGTGGGCGGTCCAGGCTTCACTGCCGTACAGTAATAATAATTTAATAATACCAGTCCCATTTCAACAACTAAATTCGCAAACTCAGTGACTGATGCGTATCGATTTTGCTTTTGAGAAACGTGTAAACCATGTAACTCGAAACTTACCCGGGTCAGTTGTACAGAAGCCAGTTTATGTGCCACGAGAACAAGAGACGTTCCGCGTTTGAGCAAAACGTCACTCGATTCTGGATGGCCGGCGCGACGCTTTCGATTGAGTATGATGGACGAAGAATCATCTAGAAATTCTATTAAACAGTCTGTAAATAAACGTGCCAAGCCGACCGATTCTCCAAGAACCGCGGAACTGATGAACGACGCTTTGGGTGCTGTAAACATGTCAAAGGTTATTAACGAAATAAGTATTTGGTGAAATTACAGTTGTGAACGTTGGAATACTGCTTCATATCGGGCTAGCCATGGCAAAGCGACGCGGAATGAAAGTAAGATTGAACTTACAGGAGATGGTGTCAAACATTTTAGTAACTAGAACTGCTAGCTTCTACTGGAACTGTGGATTTAGTCCTGGTTTCTGAGTAATAAGTTTCTACTGTTGCCTGATGCCTGAGCAAAGGACGATGCAAATGCGTGGGTTGCTGGCCAGGTGCAAACATGAGATTAGTACAGAAAACCGATCCGAGTTTGCCAAGAAGACAGTCGCCCATGCTGTTGCATGAATATGAAATGCAGTTCCTCTAAAGATAAATTAAGTATTCAGGATCGAGAATGGAAAGGTTGGGCGCTTGGTAGTGTTCGAAGAGCGTGACACCTCGATGGCCAAGTAATTATCGGATAACAAAAAATAAAACATCATCTGATCAGTATCTCAGGTAAAGGGGTGCACATTTAAAACGCATACAACAATTTACAAGTGAGTAAATTCTTTGATCATCGGCTTTTGTATAAAGCATGAATCGCGAAGAGTAAAGCAAATCTTATCCATGGGAAATGTCTGAAAAACACATTCGTATTTTGAAGAACAAGTCCACGTAATAAGTCATTTATTGATGCCATAATGGAGGAACACAGACGAGAAGCTACGAAAGAATTGTTGGTAAACAGGAATAAACAGGAAGTATTACCGAATATGCTTATCCTCAGCTAGGCCGTAGGGTAAAGAGATGATTAAAATGCAAAATGCTGCGTGAAAAGGTGGCACCGGAATCACCACTTACCCAACAAATACAACTCAAGAAGGCGCCATCGAACGTCCGATAGATTCACCATATCGAGGTTTCGTTGAGCTGGACAACTGTTGGGCTTTAAGGTTATCGGCTTGATCCAATGCAACCAAAATATTGACGGGATTCGGGTAACCATTCGGACGGAGGTGTGGGCCACGATTGAAAGCCAGTCGATGAATGTATGAACATAATGCAAGGATTTCTGTCCAAAGCTGTTTGTTCGCAACATGTATGTACGTGGTATGCTATGGTCTAATGTGGCAAGACACAACGAGAGTTTTTGTTCCGCTGTTGACCACAAGGCCTGCACAGAGAGACAGATGCATCAAAGAATGAGATGAATTAGACATTTCTACAATCCAAGCATGCAGGAAAATTATGAACTGCTAAATGGTAGCGATGATCTAGCAAACGATTGTTTTATCGGCTTTCCTTTTCTTAGGGCTCATGTGGTTATTAGGAATTGTATTTTCAAATCGGTCCGTTATACAATCTAGTACAAATTTATTGCATTCTACAATGACTCGGCTTCGAGTCTACGGAAGAAGGAAAAAGCAAACGTCTCGCAAAGTTAATGAGTTTAATGACTGAATTCACAGAGGTGAGGCTTGTTCAGCTCAACTTTAGTGCTGAGAAAATCATGCAGTAGGCGAACGTGGGTCAACAGAAGATGCAATATTCCACGACTCTGTGGAACCGCGACATTGATTACGTAGACGGCGAAAATGGAAAAGGGACGAGGGTGTTTTTAGAACGTAAAAATAGTTTAATTACCGGAATTGGTATAGAAGTAAACTCATCAAAAATCAAGGCATTTGCGGTTGGCTACACCACACCAGCCTTAAATATACGCATGCAATCCAGTTTTCAAGCACCTTCATTTTAACATGATGCGGATGTGCGAGTGCTAACCAAGAGCATTCGAATGATATGCAGAGCTCCATCCTCCGGCACAACACAAGATGGTATGAAAGCACAAGACTGATCCAGGCATAGTGCCGCACAGTCAGAGACTGCAAGATAAAAAGCACCGAGAAGATCGACGACGACAATTGCGAACTCGTAATAGTTCGGGTTTCGGATGGATTGCATTTGAACGGTTTGCGCGACAACATCTTCGGAAGTATGAGAAGACGGACAACGTCACCCACAATTGAACGATATGCAATTTGTTCATGTCGGTCAAACGAAGCCTGCGTGGCGAGGGCTTTACGAGTACCAGTTGGAACGAAATGGACTGACAAATCAGATCGAAGTGACAACCGGGACAGATTGTTTGTTCGCGATTGTTTGTTTGGTCTGTATAAGATAGGCGTGTGTTTCATTATTTGTCTTGTGCGTAATAAACGCCTTTCGCCAACCGGCTTTTCTCTTGTATCGTGGGATTCGTGGATGAACGCGATTAGCGTTGGACAGGTTGACCTCGGTAGTGGAGTGTAATTTCGGGGGATGTGAGCAACACATCACTTTGGTCATCCATAAGCGCCTTGAGTGCTTGACCACGAATCACTGTGTGATTTTGCGTTTGAACATCGTGGTTCGTTGCACGGACCCTATGCAGAAGTGGCATTCAAATATATCTTTGTTTTCAATAAGTCTTTTCGAAATCAATCAAAAACGGTGGCGAAAACCGCAGTAGTAAGTGTTGGTTAATGCCAAACTGACTAATCGATCACAAGTGAAATATATCCAAGATCGACGGAAAGTGTGGTTTTTGAACATTCCAAAACGCGGTAAATAACGGCGCGGCGATGCTTGGCTGGTGTGAATGGAGTAGTTGGAAGAATGCGAAATATAGCAAACTTGCAAAGCAAATTCGGTTAGGTGTCTTATCGCGTGTGGAAGACAGCGTATTGAAGAAGGATGAGAAAGCTCATACGAGAAAACTGCAAGAATATTTCAGTACTATTGTACATCCATAGTCACGGTAGGAAAAACTTCTGGAGAATTGTACATTAGGATAAACGAACACGGAAAGCAACCGAACGATTCCAGTGAATATCGCCAACCGATTCGAGATTAATCCCTGGACACAGGTCACAGTGCGGATCTTTATAACGTGGAATTGAAATCTTACAGGAAAAATTTAACGCAGAAGCGGTTGAAATAAGAAAGGCTGGAGAGAATGCGATCCACAAGTAAATGGGTGGATCACTTGGTAATCTATTGTCCGGTTCTGCAGCGTATAAAGATTAACGTGTATCACCGTTAGTGTACACGCGGATTACGCATGCATGCTTTTCGTTCAGCGGTCGTTGGTCGCGTCTGAACACAAACTAAACAGAGGAAATTAATTTATCTTCATTTCGCATGCCCATCTTAGGAAATTTAGGATTTTTGAAATGGAGGAAAATACTTGGAGCTCATTACTGGGTGTTTGCCGAGCTTGTATAGTGAGTTGCGTAGGTTCTTCCGAAGCAAACGAGGGCCAAAAGTTCACCACTTTCATACCAAGTTCCCCTGCGTGTCTGTTCTCCTTGTCATACGATCCTGTGCCGCATGTAGAACAAACAACTCAAGATTTCTCAGTTAAAGGCCATTTAAGCCTGAGCTCTATTAGTACTGACGCTCTTGGTATGACGAAGTTTCTGCTCAAAAGTGGAACGTTACCAAAAACTGATCAAACCAATTTACTCGAGAACATTCGATATTTTAGCTCTGAATTAATTTTTTGATAAATTAGTAGGCGATAGATCTGGCCTCAAAAGCTCAATAGCAAGCTTGTTCTAACAACAATATCGTAATGTGAATAGGATAAATGACCTTTATATAAACAGACATTCCGAGGGGCAAAATGACGTTTAGAAACAGCATATGATGAAGATTGTTATTCAAGTGGATATTCATGCAGTGAAATTTATACAAAGATGCATGAATAAATACAAGGAAACGTACGTACGTTCGTACATACATGCATGCACACACGGATATGTACATACGTATACGTCTACGCCTAAAACACCTGATCAGCGACTAGATAAGATAGTCTGCCGTCTGATATTGTAGTGATTTGTTTTGACATCAACAGTGTTTTTAAGTGAAAAAAGTTGCGGAGGTGCAAAGGTCCAATTCGCAAATAGACAGAACAAATGAATGAAATAGTGTGGTAGTCAATAAAATTGTTTTCTCTTCGACAAACAAGTATTTTCTATAATAAATGACCTACCAATTACATAATTGGGGTTAACACAAAGAGTGTGGATATTGTTGTAACAGCTAACCTGTGCCATCGCTTCATTGGCATCGCGCCAAGTGACTTGCAGTGATTCCGTTTCTAGACGCTTGATGGAACGCGATCGTTTCAAAGTCCGATTCTTGCATGCCCAGACACAGAGGAACACAGCGACAAACCACTGCATCAAGTACGCAAGCCAAGCTGTGAATGGCGCGGAAACGTGACCCAACCCGTTTAGTGCAGACAGCAAACGTCGAGACGAAGTTCCCTTGGCTGCAATCGATGCGAGAACAACGAATAAGCAGTGTGGATTTTAAATGACGCGTGATCAGTAAACCAGTTTAACGAATTCGCGTGTGATCCGATCAAGCAAACCATATAATGGATTTGGTATGAACGAAACACATTGAAGCTATGGGTGTAAACAGTTAGTTTCGCGAACACATATCTCAGGTAGGAATATAAGAGGGAATATCAATATGGAATATTGCGTCAGTCTATCGTCATACGGAATGGTGTTAAGGATACATTGGAGGTTGGAAATTTCATCAGACATCGCATCAATATCGCGTATGGATGCTCAACTGCACGTATTCGTGGTTAAATCAAAACGGCGATAGAGAGAGAGTTATGGATATGTATGAAATCATAAGCCTCATACAAGCAAAGTGCCGCACAGTAAGAGACTGCACGTGGGCTAAGATATTGTCAGGTTGCCCAGGCCTACACAGTTAACGGGGGGGAGGAAAATAACAATAGCAGCGACACTCCAGCGTGTACTCGAATGAAGTTCACTACCGATGGCAACTCAATTTAGCACGGCACTAGCTGCGTAGCAGGAAAGTGCTGCACGATTGCACATCCGTGCTCGCTGGAGTCTCATTACCATTTCGATTTCCCCACTCATATCTGTCTCGGACTGGCAACCTGACAGTATCTTAGCCCACGTGCAGTTTCTAACTGTGCGGCACTTTGCCTGGATCAGGCTTGTGCTTTCATACCATACCATACATCCGAGCACAGTTGTGAATAACTGTACAGCGACCAAACAGTAGTTACCGATTTCAATGTGATACTATTTAGTCAATTGAAACGATGAGGAGCATGAGCTCGCTTGCGATCTCTATCCATTGTCGGCATCGATCGAAAAGGTTAACAAAGGCGACAAAAACAATAATACACGTAGAATAAAACTTCTCTCAGCTCGATTGACCAGATGGCATAAGTGATATTAGGCTCGCATTTCGTTGATTGTTTGAAGGATTTAACTAACGTTGTGCGAAATTGCAAGAGATCAACTTCGATTCACTATCGTTTCAAGCAATCAAAGAATTGTCGAGATACACTGGGAGACTCAATGCATTAGTGCGAACACAAAAATTCTCGACAAGTTAATATCGACTGTTGTTACGAAAATGGATATCAATACTAACTACGCATGACCTAAGGGTTCCACGGCAGAAGTGGACCTCGTGATTGGAAAAAGGAGTAAAACAGTTGGAGCTATTTTTTAAAATAATAAACCAGCTGATAGACAACACAATCGGGTTTCTGATTATAGAAAACGCAAGTCTCACTTGAAACAGGAATCAGGTCCCGATTCCCAGATAAAACCACGGGATCGATCGCAATCAGACAGAGTGCAGCGATACATAGAGTGGTACGTGCAGCCAAACCATTGAATCCATTTTCATAAATGGGGTTGACCGCGTTATCGATCTGGGTAGAATCCAATGTTTGACGGTCGGACTGTACTAGATGGGGTACGGATGAAAAGCCACCTGCAGCGGATGGTTGATAATTCGGAGTTCGAGTAGGAGAATTCTTGAGGAAGACGGGACCCGGGTGAACGATGGATTGAGCGGGCGCCTGGATGTATTCAGCATGGTTATTGTTTGAATCTTTTGGAATCTTGATAGGACCTGAGTGAATGCTGTGGGCTGGAAAACGATAGTGGTTTGAGTTAAATTGATGTGCCAAAAGGTGAATTAATTCACATAATCATAAATAGGACTAGTATATAGGTGAAAAGTTGCTATAATCCAACTACTTAAATGCGATGCAATGTATTCCGAAACTGAGCAAAACACTGACTTGTTTTTATGTGTGTCTATGTGATTTGACAAGATGACAACCAAGACGTAATCAAATTTGACACACTACCCAACTGCAGGTTTTTCATGCATTTATGATACTTTATCATCAGTAGAACAGGCGCATTAGTGTGGCCAAACATGTAGAACTAGACAAAGGCGTGATATTTCACAACGGAGATTGCTAAGACGCTAGCACGTGCGTATGGAAATCGTGCAGTAAAATTGGTTTGAGGGGACCACTCCTTGATCAAAACATGAACTAGGCTGAGCAACCTTACTAAAAAAGTGGGTACATGAGTCTTAACATGTATCCACCTTAATTAGACTGCTTGCTGCATTCGTGGCTTCAGTCTAGTAGTAGCCGATTGGCGAATTTTGTGCCTCCGAGACAGATTTGTTTTACGACGTTACATCTTAATTAGCGTAGAACTCATGGTGACTAGACCATCACACACCATAGAGAGCTAAATACCCAAAATTATAATCTTTCCAAAGTCGCCGCAACCCGTTTTCCGGGCTGGGGATCCCGGGATCAGATATCGAAATGTAAGTATGAAATCGCAAGCCTGATCCAGGCAAAGTGCCGCACGGTCGAGGACTGTTTTCAAAGAGCTTTTATATCCCTCTCCATTGTTATTCAATACTATCTTCGGGATCTACAGAAACATACAAACTCAAATTAGCCTGAAACTCCCTGAGAACAGGGAGATCATTAAGCCTGGCAACATTCAACTGCCTTGCAACGTTTTTACGTTTCCCGCCAAAAAGCATCGAGAGCTTAGCACAGACTAACGCGTGATCTAACTCTATACAGCTGCCCTAGTATGAACGACAATCTTGCACACTCCCTTGCCACGAGTAGCTGATAGCAATATGGTCAATTTGAACAAGGCCGCCGATGGAGACGCTTCGAATGGCGGAAGTTAGTGCTGGCAAGGTATAGTCTGTGCTCTTTCGCCGTTGTCATTAAGATGACAATCGAGACCAAACCTTCCACCCACAAAATGCTCGTTTAAAGATAGATGGCCTAAACGCGCGTCCATGTCTCCAGCTAAGACAACGATGTCACTTCTCGATGCAAGTCTAATGAGTTCTTGTAATCTTACATAAAACTCATCCTTTTCAAGTTGAGCTACAATTAGTTGGTGCATAGGAAGCAACCACAAACCGGTTGCGGGATTGATTGCGAAATCGGCCTTTCTTGCATGAACCCTGTAATCTTACTGCACAAAGGCGACCGTCGACTGGGATTTAGTCTAACAGTGCGACTTCAGCTCTCTCACTCAAAACGATTCCCACACCAGCTTGACCAGATACCATGGCACCGTCATCCAAAAGAGGCGTAGATAGTGTGACTTGCGTAAGTTCGAAGGATTAGACAATCGCGTAACCGAGCTAGAGTTATGCATGCGTGTTTCCGACAAACAGCAAACATCGGCATTGATTCTAACAAGTATGAGCCAAGGCTAAATTTGGAAACCTCGATGAACAAGCTGCACTTCTGTCAGGAATACCCAAAGAACCACAAAACGGAAAACAGCTATTAAAAACGTTTGCATGCAGTGTGAGATCATTGAAAGCATTGTGAGCAAAAAGCGTGAGCAGAGAGCATGGGATCTGTTATTTTTACCTGTATTTTCATAATTACTTGTGGGCGTGATACTTCCCGGTTGGCCAGGCCAAAGTAGGGAGTTGGCTTAGGGGGCCCCACCCGGAGCCTTTGACTAAAAAGCCTGAACCACAAGGCAGTGGGGTGAGACTGAGTTTGCCTGACCTCTATCCAGCGACCTTCCTGTTATGAGTAGCTCTGCTGGCACCAAAAGACGCCACCCAGTATAGCTCAATGGGTCATGGAGGTACACAAACCTTCGTATCACGTTTAGGTCCAGTCTCCGCGCGACGATTACAATAACCGGTTGTAGCCGAATGGGACAATCAGATCCTAACGTAGATGCGGTAAACCATATTTTTTTACTAATTTATGTACCGTTTCATGACGAAGCAATACCAGATAGCCAACAAGCGTTGACGGGTATGTGCGGATGAGTCAGGATTAAACGGTTCTGTTCTGCGCTGATAAAAGTTTCTCTGCAGGGTCCCCAATATTTTCTCTGCACCTGATAGTACCTCAGTCCACGTATAGTCTATGAGAATGTGCGGCACGTTGGTTGACGACAGCTTAGTGATTTAATGTATGTGTATATACAATCAAATAATCTGAGCAACTTTAAAGCAGAATCAAAAATGGGCAATTACCACGACGTTTGAATCGCTGGCAATTGTGAATTATTCCGCCAGTTCCACAAGGCTTCCCAAAGACTTCGTTGGTGTTATGCGAACCAGTGTTTTGAACAGCATCTCCGTCGACAATTCGACCTGGGGAGACTGAACTAAATGACGTTGAGCCATGCGGGGAAGGTTTTGCGTAGGTCACAGGGAATTCGAGTGTAGTATTCGAATGAATCGGGTCAACCATCCATGCGGTGGAGTAGGTGTCAGCCGTTTCCGTACCAACTGTCATTCCTGAATCGTTTGTAGTGAACGTTGAGGAGGGCAAAGCAGCGTTGTTTAGAATCGTCAAAGAGGGAGGCGTGAATCTACTACCATCGTGCCCGCTGTAGCTTGATGAGCTTGAGGAAGAAGGATCGAGAGAACAAATCCCGCTATCTGGGCTACCATCTGAAAACGAAAAAAATTATTGGGTTTAGTGTGCGCACAGTTACTGAAACATACATCATGGTTTCCTATCATTGTTATTGTCAGTTGTAACAGAAGATCGATTTCGAATAACTACTGGCTGCATGACTAACGCGAATACGATGTTTTTGTAAGATTCAATTTAGCTGACTATTGTGATGAAAAGCAAACATGGCTGGTCAAAACGGATGCATATGGTTATGTTCGTTTATATTATAGGCTCTAATTTTGAAATTACCGTCATTTTACCCCTTTATATACAGTATGCCCAGAACAAATACAAAAAACATAATTGAACTACCAAAGCTACGTAGTGAGTGAATGAACACACTAAACAAAATTCTTGAAGCGGAATACCGTTTATGATGATTGCCGTGCTGCATAGCGCCGATACACTCACAACACCGTGTGGTCAACGAAGATCAATAGAGCCATGAGGACACCAATGTTAGTACCGTAAATAGAATTACTTGCATGCGAAGCAACGATATAACCGTAATACAACTATGGTGAATTAACGCTTGGATAAATGGTGAAGGTGGTATGAAGAGTTTAACAATGCATAGAAAATACTAACACCAACAATTACGTGACACGAGTGACAAGAGAGGCACGCGACACTTTTGCGCATTGCAAAAAGTCTTTCTCGTGACTTCACCGTACAACTAAACAAGCGTATTAAAAGTGGTTACAAGGGTTGTCATAGCCGGGGGCAGAGGGGATAAGCTCCCATATGTCGCGCGTCTCAAATAGCTTCTGACAACCAAGTCCAGCTTCTGGCCTGCACGAGTGGCTTCCCGAGCCCGGCGGAACTGCTTCTACCAATAGGAGAAGGGGCGAAGGCGAGTGACTGGAGCCTGAAAAACAGTTTGCTTCGGGCAGATGGAGCTCATTAGTCTGGGAGGGCATTTCATCTAAGGGAAGGAAAACTCTGATTTTAAACCTCCGCTGCCTTGCAGGATACCCGGTCGCGGGAAAGACTTCGGGAGAAAACCCTGAGGAAAAATCTGGAACGGTTAGTTGGTGTACACCACCTCTTTCTGGCAACTCCTTGCTGCCTTGCAGGTCGCACTTGGTTTTGCAAAGGCTAGAGAAGCTGACTCGAACAAACGCCGAGTGGTGCTGGGGACGCCACTTTGTACCCAAATTCCCAAGAATCTTCATTGGAGCCAACTCATCCTCCAGGAGGAGATAGTCGCACAAAAGTAAAGTATCAAAATCAGAACCCAACCCCTAGGGGAAATGGCGCTGAGATATATATCCTTTGTGTTGAGTAAATACTTCCGTAACGAAGGGCTGGAGCCAAGCCAGGAAAATAGACATCGATGTCATTAAACTATTTAACAGCGATGCTTGGACATTCGTGGTGCATGGCCTAACCAAATGAGCTCATGACTGTCAGCCTATTTATTTGCATTACCGTTGCACCCAAAAAAGTAACTGATGTGGTTGCATATGACAATGCAAACCGGTAAAAATACATGCGTGGTGATTACAGATTTCACAAGAACATGGCTCTAATATTTATCTCTAGTGCAGCATATAATATCTAAGAAATGAAACTCTACTGGAACTCAAGAAAATTGAATCAAACGCTCGTCATGAGAGACCATTGATACTGAAAAAGATATTGCTAAATTGAAGGACGCTAAGCATATTTACCGTTTTCTTAATGACAAAATGCACACCCGCATGGCGTATTTACTTAGAGAAATAATATCATCACAAAAGTTTAACTTTTTCGGATGATATCGTTTACGGGTGCGCGTAACAACCTCATGATCACATACTTCAATCAACATTAACAACATCGGTACAAAGGTAACAAGTGCCAAGTGATTAACTACCGTACAACCATAAAATAATCCTGAGGAGATCGGAAAGGGTGGGATCTAAAAAGCTACTGACCCAGTAGAAGATTAAGCGCAGATATACTAGGGCAAGGTTCCTATTACCCGACTATGCTTTTCGTATGCGTCATGACCTGGGCAATCTGATAGTATAGCACCCCATGTGTAGTCCACGACCGGCATCACAATATAATTTGCTCTTGTAAAAACAACTAACGGCACTCAAATTTTCACGAGAATAGATCATTATGACAGTACGAAGGTTACACAGTTCAAAATAATACGATTAATAATTATGCAATCCTTATCTGATTAGTAAACGTGGTAGGAAAACGGAAGAGAGCGTATGCGCAACTGACATGAGAACCGCAATTGCTTGTCATTACCGTGAATTCGATTAGCTGTCTGTGTTGATCGCTCATCTAAAGGTTGTCGTATAAACGGTGACTTTGGGTATACCTATATCTACGGATACTATCATGAATTGCAGTATGTAAGAAATCATAAATCCGATCCAGTCAAAGCGTCGACAGTAATAGACTGCAAGTGGGCTAACATTCTATTAGGTTGTCTAGGCCTAGACAGATATGAAATAAAAATAGAAATAGCAGTGAAACTCAAACGAGTCTCAGCATGCATCTCACTAACGGTAGCAAATCAATTTAGCACGTTCAGCAACAGCACCGAAGTACTGCATGATTGCACGTTCATATAGTATGTGTAATTTTATAGGACAAGAAACAGGAGGGAACATTTTGCGATAGTGGATGTGGAATTAGTAAGAGCAATCAAGTAATAAAATGACGCGTCAAAAGTAGAGCGAGTGGTGCATGAAACCGTTCGGTAAGTCTACGGTTCCTAAACCACATTCAACAGATTTATTGACGTAAAATGCCCCATTGTATGGTTCTAACTCTGTCATAGCTATTGTTGAGAATAAACAGCGCAGGGGTCCAAGTTAACAGCACATTTGTGTAAGCAGGTACTCAAGTTCGATTGTCCTGAGTAGTTAGATCTAACAAAAGAGACGTTAACACCACTATGTATAATGCGCCATAGTTGTTGGTGGCCTCCTTCGGTCGATGTCGACCATGGATGTACATCACAGTCGCATGAATTTTCATGTTCTACAGCTTTTGGAATGACTAAACAATCCGATCCGGGAGGAACAATCTCTTCCGCAGCGCTTGCAACGATAGTCAGAACTCGGTTGTAGGGCGTCAGTTGCACGCCGGCGGCGTGATCTGCGTTAAGCAGACAAGAGCTGTATCTGCTTCTCCCCAGCTTGCAGACGACGCTTTACACAATGCCGCCAATGTGAGCGGTCAAGAGCAGGTTCTTCCCTGCTCGCGGGGGCACGCTAATGTTAAACCAGGATAAAACGGTGACTTTAATTTTTGGAGGACGATTTTCTTTTTCGAGACAATGTTTATGTGCCTGGTATGTTCACTTGGTTTAAATAAACTAACAAAAATAGAAATGGCAACGAAAACAGTGAACTTACTGTAAGGTTTTATGTGTCCCGATGAATGGATGGAATAAAGCGTAGATAATTCCGACTGCAGACGTTGGTTTTTAGCTTCGAGTTCTTTGATGCGATCAATCGCCTGTCGAAGGACAGCCGACTTGTTCAGCTGAAAAACAGCCGTAAAATATTCTTATAACGAGGGGGGATTTAGGCATACATAAAATCACAATCCTAAATCCAGGCAAAGTGACCAAATTCAGACTGTACTTGCGCTGATAACTGTCAGGTTGCTTAGGTCTGAACAGATTTAGCGAGGGGATAATTGCAATGAAATTTTAGAGTGTTTTCAGATGTAGGTAGTTACGGAGCCAAATGGATTTAGCAGCTTTATCAATGTATAACAGAAGTACTGCCCGATCGAATATCTGTGAAACAAGATAATTCAAGTATTGAACAAAGCTGACTGGACTAAACTCATAATGATACGTAGTATTTCATCACATCAAAGTTATACCAATGTACGAATTCGAAAATCTGTAGCACTTTGCTATCTACAAGTGAGACGTACTATACTGATTTCATTCAACTATCAGCTGCACAGCCTTATCCAGACAAATGTCTGACGTTGGCAGGATACTGTCAGGTTACCCAGGCCTAGATTGATATAAAAGAGAAATAGCACAGAAACTAGTGTTTCCTAATTCAGCTCAGTACCAGTGGAAAAACAATTTATAACGTGATCTTACTGTTCCAACCTGCTGAGTGCAAAAAGCACGAAAATGGTTGTGGGATGTATTTGATGGGGATGTATGCAAATACGGATTTTAGCTCAATTTATCATTGTTTTCACCGTAATGCCCAGAAGAATTGCATGATTTTAATTAAATTTGAAAAGCATTGGTTATAGAAAACAAAATGTAGGCTTGCATGCCATTTTCCAGATATCATTACCAGTAGTTACCTAAAAATTCTTGTAAAAATATTCTTGTTTTGTGTAAGGTTGAGTGACTCAGGTTGAGCTGATCTAAATGGCCTAAAGAGTTGTAGGGCAAAGATATGAACTTCGATCACAACAGAGATACTAGGTAGATGCTAATAGTCGTGTGGCACGCATGCAAAAATCAAGCCTGATCGAAGCAGTGCCGCACAGTCATAGACTGTAAATGGGCTAAGATACTGTCATTTTGCCCAGATCTAGACAGATATGAGAAATGGCAGTGATACTCCAATGAATCTGCCGTTCAGGTTGAGATTTAGTGAGGAGGTTGTCATAGAGAACATATGCGGTAGTTGATTTCATTGAACACACGCAAAATTATTCTCATGTTACAGGATTATGGAACCCATTTTTGATTCATGTACACTTAGATCTAAAACCATTCGACGTGGAGACCTTGGCGCGCATCTAAAGCACCCTTACCCTGTACGTACAACAGCCTCATTGTGCATTGTCAACATAAAACCTGTAGGTGATTCTATTTATCGTCTGTTCACACAAACTTCATAATTTACAATATATTTTGGTTCTTACATCCTCACATACACTACAACATATTGGTCGTTTATAAGCGCCAAGAGCGCTTGGCCAGATATCAATTTGTGATTCTGCTCTTTGTAAACATTCTATTAAAGTGGCACTTAGGTAACCTTTGTTCGTTATATACATCTTTCCAGTGATGTTGCTAAGCGATATATTTGAAATTATATTTGGAAACGAAAGCTCAGTAGAAATTCGCCGGCATGCAAAATGGCATGGACTGTGCAGCAAAGGACAAAACCGTAAGGAATCACATAATGCTGGCTGCAATTACCATCAAGATGTGGTAAAAGCTGTGGTCGGATTTTTGCAATCAAGTTGAAATTGTTTTATCTTTGCCAGACGACGATACCGCTCAACTACACATCGGAAAACGTATTAAAAACGTAATGTAATAGGTAACAATATACCATATGAATGAAAATAAACGTATGCATCACAAGCCAGAATAGAAGCAAAAGGATGCATATGATGAAATAATGCACATGGATTGAGATATAATCAGGATATCCACGACTGAACAAATGTATGCACCCAACGCTACTTTATTGCGGATATTGTGAAAAGGGAAAAAATAGCAAAAACTTTGTTCTGATTGATGTGAAGAAATAAGAAAGGTCACCTTTGTGTCGCTCGTCGGATTCGGGACGAGTAATTTACGAAGCTCGTCTATTCGTCCGTTGATACTAGCCCGGTACCGCTTCTCAATTGCATTGTGGGGTGCGCGTTTTATATTTTTGTTTTGGGAAAAGTTAGTGTTGATTGCAGTAGCTTGATGAAAAAGAGCAGCGAAAATGATTTGTGCAAGACCATAAGGGATTTAGATATTAATAAAGGCACATGAAAAAGTATGCAAGCTCAGGTTTGCATGGAAAAAAGTAACAGGAATAGTAATAAAATAAAAATCATATAATAATAAAAGACAC
>JACCGJ010000910.1:22697-38336 GCA_013407085.1 Atriophallophorus winterbourni
TATCGTATATATATCGTATATATCGTATATATCGTGACAAGCATAATGCTAATTTTAATAAAGCAGATTTAAAGAATATCAAGTAAAATTAGGCTATGCTTTTAAACGCTGAAGCAAAGTATGATGAGGCAAGAATAAACTTAAATAGTTGGATTAAATTATGTTGAATTCAAATCCAAAGTAGGAATAATTGAAGAGAACTATAACCTAAAACGGTTGCACGAAAGTTGGTATAATTTCATGACACTCCAGATTTACGATTTTGAGGTGCATTTGGCCTTCAAGAGTGACGTTAACAGAATGCATATCATCAGTTTTCTGATGGTGTATTTTGAAAAAATGATAATCGCCAAACATTCATTGCAATGACAGAAAATACGGAAAATCTGGTGACGGATTCAGGCAAATTCCATTCGAATTCAACCTGAGACCAAACAATTCTTGGTAGATAATTCCAGTCTAGAAACATAAAAGTAACAGAAACGTTTGACTCTCGCAATCTTTTATTTAAATGAGCAATCTTATATCTCGATACAAACAAGCGAACTTAAGTGCTCAAGAAAATTAACCGAAACGGTAGTGAAAAACGACTGACATCTAAGAAACTCCACTAAACGGTAATTCTTTATAACTTACATATATTCTGTACACCATTTGAATGGATGGTGAAAGTGGGGCTTTCATTTGCGTCTGAACAGCGAATATCGCGGCAACTTCCGTGGACTTGTACACAAAAATCATCAGAAACCAGAGAATTTTCATTGAAGTTTGCTGGAATAACGACCTGATCAAAAGTGTCGCAACGCTCGAGGTAATCGGATATCAGCCTCGATTTCGAATACTGGATGGCATCCTTAAAAAATTAACAAACATTTGTGTACCTCATTCGGTATGATCAGCGTTTTGTCGTTCTTCAGAATGGAAAAAGAGTTGCGGCACGAGGCTGATTGAAGAACTTTTTTATGCGGTTTCGGGACAGCGAACGTTCCATTGGTGGTGCTCAGTTGCGAACGGAGTTCGGGGGCTGGTGGTACGCATGTTGACGGATTTTGTGATCGTAATAAGGCCTCCAGTGTACCGTGACCAGAAATGTTATGAATTTCTGGTGATCCTTTGGCTTTTAATAGCGGTTTGATTACTGTTTCATTGGTATCTACAGGTTCTTCGGTATGGATATACTGAAATTCGCTAACATCGATCTGCTCGAGAAGGTTATCGGTGAATTCGTTCAGTAAGGGGTCATCAAAGATTTCAGACAATGATTCTTCAAATTACATTAGAAAACAATTTGTTTCTTACCAATTTCCATTTGCAGAGTACTGAGCTTTTGAGGAAAAAAAACAAAAATGAACGTAGAAAGTTAACGGGTGATACATAAAGCTGTCAAGGTTATATTGTGCTTCATGACCTAAAACATTTGCACATTCAAACACGAACGGCTAAGCCTAAACATGTCTTGATTTCATAGAACCCGATCTTTGTAAAAATTTCAATAAATATCATTTTTTTCGAAAACACTTTTTGTTGCCTATCAATAATATTTTTTGTGACGCTGTACGATTTGATTTCAAGGTCAACGTGGTATTTTACTTCTTACAAATCCTTTGGTTTGTATTTATTCGATTTTCACCGGATTTCAACATGTTTATGACTATTAAATCTGCAAAAGTAGATAATACGGCACCTACTGTCACGAGGATGCAAGGGAATCGGTGCCCCGCTGCTCGCTCGGGGGACTCTTGTCTTGTATGCGCTAAACAGGTTGCTGAAAATGCAAAAGCAGTACAATGTGAAATATGTCTCAAATAGATGCATATTTGGTGCGGAGGAATGAAGCCAGAGACGTATCGGTGGCTTCAGATTATATCATGCGATATTATTCGGACTGTATGTAAAATATGCCTTCCACCATCAAGTGTTCAGCACGGAAGTAGTCAGAATAAAGTAGTAGCTTCATGTACTAGAGCTGCTAAAGTGCTTGTTGGATGTGACATAAACATTGACCCTACCTCAGCTGAGGATAGACACCACCTATCTGTGAAGAAAACTTGCATGCCATTCGCTTCCTCGACTACAAGCCGTTGACAAAATGGTATTAGTATCGAGGATCCGTTGAACGTGCAGGAAATTGACGTTTGCTCGCCTTCAACACCGTTTGCTCAACAGTCAGGAAGGAATACAACTTATTTAGATGTGATGTCGAAGGGTCTACCCAGTGATCCGGGCTATGAAATATTATCACAGCGATAGAGCAAAATAGAGGCTCAGCTAAAGGTAGTGGAAGAAGTACCTACTTCTGATAATGCTTTTAGATCTCCGATCTCAAAGAAGCCACATTAGGATTCTCGGAAGCGATGCCTTATTATGGTAAATGTTCCTGAGCAAACCGGGGACATGGCTGAAATACGTTTACAGCAAGAGCGAACTTTCCTGCAATCAACTTTTTCAAAGCTTGTTGATCAAGGAGAGGAAGGAGTCAACATCATTTCTGCATTCCGACTTAGCCGGAAGAAGGAGGATGATAAACCGCGGACGCTGAAAATTGTTTTAGCTTCGGATGAGGAAGTCCAGATGGTACTAAGACGCGCTCATCGTCTTAAGGGTGAGCCATTCAAGATACTACGCGACCTGTCTCCTGAAGATAGAATCAAAATGAAAACAGCTACCCAAGAATTGCGAGCACGCAGGGAAGCTGGCGAGGTTGATCTCCATATTGTGGATTTTCGGGTAGTGAGGAGGAGGCCGCACATTCGTTGGAAGCCGCTGTCAATCCAACCCCAGTTAATCATTCTGTGAAGAGATTTCGAGTATTGCTTTTCAATGCGAGGAGTCTACGCAATAAACTTGACGAGGTTAGTGAAATTGCCTGTCAGCGACAGCCAGATATCATTGCTGTTACGGAATCGTGGTTAACAATGAATATATCTGATATGGAGTGCGCGCTACCACACTATACGCTTTTCAGAAGTGACAGAGTAGCTTCGAGATCTGCCGGTGGCGTTGCCGTATACTTTAAAGAGCACCTGATTGTGGAAGTATTGAAAAGGTTTCAACATGATGCTGGAAATGCCGAAAGCCTCTGGTGTAAGGTGAAGTCTAGCTCTGGAGCTGCATCACTTGGGGTCATTTACCGCTCACCTGGCGCTTACGTTCCTGTGTTATGTGATCAAATCAAACGGTATGGTATCACTGGTGACTGTATCGTTCTTGGAGACCTGAATGCTCCTGATATAAACTGGGCGGATTTAGTTTCGAGTGGTGAACCGTTCCAACGAGAATTCATGGATACGATTTTTGAGCTGAATTTGGTGCAGAATGTAAACGATCCTACGAGGATATGCGTCGGGCAAGTTCCTTCGATATTGGATTTGGTGGTCACACCTAGATTCTCTGATGTTACGAATCTGTCTATTGAGACCCCCATTGGTTGCAGCGATCACTGTTCTTTATGGTTCGTTTGGAATCAGGGTCTTCAACCGAGAATACGTACGCATGCCTGGAGAAACTACTGGAAATTAGACGCAAAGAGTCTAATCACGTCTGCAAACTCGATGGACTGGTCACTCCCTCTATCAACGAATGTTGATATCTGTTGGTTGAACTTTTTGGGTAAAATAAGATCGCTTGAAAATCATGCCCCATGGATGAATGGAAGATGCCCGGCTAGGGGACCGCCGTGGTTTGATAACGCTATTCGTAAATACATGAAGGTAAGAAAGCGGTTATGGCGGAAGTTTTTTTCTAGTAGATGCACTGATGACTATGTAACCTACAAAGTTATCCGCAACAAGTGCACCTACCTCAAAAGAGAAAAAAAGGCAGAACTATGAAACTCGCTTGGTGGACGAAGCCAACTCGATGTCAAAACGCTTGTTTGCGTACATTAGACGTAGAACGATAGCTTCTCAACGAGTACCTTGCTTGAGATCCAAGGGAGGTTCGACTGAACATGAAGATGAACGGAAAGCAGTTCTTCTCGCCGCTCAGTACAATTCGGTTTGCACAGAGGAGACGTTTCCCATTCCTCTGCTTCATGAGAGCAACGCCGAAATGCCGGATATCTTGATCTCGCCAGAGATGGTGCAGTATTTACTAGAACGACTCGATGTACACTCAGCACCTGGCCCGGACGATATACACTCAATGCTTTTAGAGGTATTATCGAGTATCATACATAAACCGCTGGCGCTAATCTTCAATTTATCCCTGAGGTATGGTAGGTTACCTAAAGAGTGGAAGTACGGCATTGTCAAACCTGTTCCACGACAGTTGCTCCTTGACAATTGCTCCCCGACAATTACTTCGCGACAATAGCTCCTTGACAATAGCTCCTTGGTATATTTGCTCCTTGCCCAATTGCTCCTTCTCCAATTGTTCCATGACTTTCAGATCACGATCAGATTGGTTAACATTGCGACGAAAATAATTCATACAAGTGAAGACAAGTATTTTTCTTCTTTGAACATTTTAATAAGAATTGATTAAAATACTGTAATAATACTGTAATAACAATAACAATAACTAAGCCATGTGTTTTTCAGTGCTTTTCACAAAATCCTGGTCTCATGTCTGATAACTGCACACAAAAAATATCACTGTTATAAAACATCTTCCAAACTACTGTCTTGATTGTCTTCTCCTTCTTCATCTGCAACAGAAGCCTACTAATTGTAGCAGAAGGCAATACTCTTCAGTACACTCACAGTGTCCCGACCCTGCTGAACTTCAACAACTCTTTTAATTCTTTCTGCCAGTTTGATTTCTTTCTTCCTTTCTGGTGTTGGGGGCTGACCACTCAACAGCTGGGTTATTGTGTTTTTGTTTACCATCTGTTCTTTTTTGATGCTGTCAATGAATCTGAACACATGAGGGACGAACGCTCCCACAAGAGACTGCATTCTGTTTTGCCAGGCATCGATACTGTTGTTGGTTCGTGGCATGTCTGACATGGTGCGTTCGTACTGGTTCCACAGTTCGATGGGAAACATGGGGGCACGGCGTTCAGCTCCTTGCGGTCTTGGTGGCTTCCCGATCCAGGTGTATTCAAAATAGTCAACAAATGCCTTACCTCCCTTCTCTGTCATGTTTGTGACGAAACCTTGATTTTCTGTCAGAGTTTCAAATACCCCGACAACTTGGTCACGGGGAAGAAATGCAAGCGCAGGAAGACACCGAATCTAACATGCAAAAAGACCATCCTCTTTAGCATAGGTGGTCGCTAATCCAAGTTGCTGGCACTTCCTCCAGCAGCACTGACCCAGATGAAAGAAGCAGCCTGTCACTACAAGGCCAGGAAACTCCTGTTCAAAAGCACGGATGGCAGCATTTTCAAAGTCACACATCAAGGTCGTCGGTGCAAGGTTTGGCTGCAGCTCTCTGCGAGCCTGTTTAAAAAAAGATAGAAAAAAAGATAAAAGCATAAAAACGCATGTGTCAGTAAGGGGTGGAAAATGTCGTGAAAATAATGAAAATGATGAAACTAACCCTAACGCTTATCATGCTGAATAAGATAATGGTATTGTGTACCTCTAGAACCCGACGATATACTGCCGTTGTTTTTCCAGGCAGCAGTGCAAACACCACCGGCATCATGAGTCCTTGGCAGCAACAGTGTATTGTGTACAATTGATGGAATAAGCTGGGCGCCACTTTAAATGTTCCATCGGCAAACCAGTGTTGACTTTCAGACAATAACATCTGATTTTCGTGGGTTGAGAAAATCAGAATGCGCTGAGAGCCAGTTTCAGAGTCGTGCAGAAGAAAGAGCTCTCCATCATCAAAGGTCTTGTAGTCATCAGGAATATTCAGTGGTGGGACCCGACCATTGCGGTTTCGCGTCCTTTGTATTTGTCTCTTAATTGCCCGTTCTGTTGGCAAAGAAGCTGCTGTGACTTCAGAAACGCCTGTACACTGACTGGCAATGATCATCATTGTGGTTTCTTCTGTTGTAGACGCTTGTCTTTTGATGGAATCAAATACCTTCAGAACAATCTGGCGACACGCGTCGGGGGCATGGTGGTTATCTGATGACTTCAAGACTGTATTTCCACGGAGATGGAGTCGCCCGGAACAGTGGTCTTTTTGCTTTCCTTCACACATAAAAATCAACAGTGGGGTCACTCTTGCTGGTTTCCTCTTTGTTGTATACGAAACGTTCTTAGCAAGCCTTAGGTTTGCCTTTTTCAGACAAATACCAAGTAACGTGTCTGTCCATTTTGAAAGGTAGCCTTCAACTGAACTATTTAACTATTTATGACAACCAAACAAGTAAACAAGTGAACTGAGTTCAAGCTCAAACCAGCAAGAGTGATACCACTGTTGATTTTTATGTGTGTGAACGAAAGCAAAAAGACCACTGTTACGGGTGACTCCATTTCCGTGAAACTGAGTTCAAGTGAACTCAGTTCTCATGTACAAGAAGCAATTGGTCATAGAGCAATTGGTCAAGGAGCAAATGTCCAAGGAGCAACTGTCAGAGGAGTAATTTGTCAAGGAGCAATTGTCAAAGGAGCAATTGTCAAGGAGCAACTGTCGGGGAGCAATTGTCAAGGAGCAACTGTCGGGGAGCAATTGTCAAGGAGAAACTGTCGGTACCCCGTCAAACCAATGTAGACCGCACTTGCGATACAAAGACGTTTGCAAGAGAGATATGAAAGCTCTTGGCATCGACCCCGCGAGCTATGAAGAACTTGCTCTTGACCGATCACTTTAAAGGCATTGTGTGAAGCGTCGTCTGCAAGTTGGGAACAGCTGATACAGCTCTTAGCTGCTGAACGCAAATAACGCCCCCGGCGTGTAACTGACGCCCTTTAACAGAGTTCTGACTTTCATTTCCAGCGCTGCGGTAGAGATTGTTCCTCCCGAATCGGACTGTTTAATCATTCAAAAAGCTGTAAAACATGAATGTAAAACATGGATGTACATCCATGTTCGACATCGGCCGAAAAGGGTTAACAACAACAACACGTCAGAGAAACGTACTATTCGTTTGCATGAAAAACAGTAAATGCGCTTGTTTTAAATGAGCTAATCAACACAGAAAACTTAATGTGCTTCAGGTTGCTAGGTAAACGCTTTCTGTCATCTCAAGACTTCTGTGTATAGCAGGATTGTTGCAGTATCTCTGTGGATTTCTCAAATCATTTGTCGAATGTGTTAGTCTTTTATAAAATCTTCATATACAACGAACTATAGAAAATTGCTTGATATACTCAATTTGTATTATGTTAATTGAGCTGGGTTTGCTATGCGAAACAGCTTACTAAAAGCAGCAGAACTGAGCACTGGCGGAAGCGAACGGATGCGTACTGTATATCTGAAGTGCATTGCTGGTGCCATTTCGTTGGTCAATGTTTATGAACCAACGCTCTCGATGAAACCTGCTCAAAAAGAAGTTTTGTTAAAATTACCCTACAAAAGTCCGCAAAAACTGTGTAGTAGCATTGGATGATTTTCAATGCCAGAGTTTGTGCAGATTACAAGTCTTCGCAAAACTGTTCCGAAAGGATCGGAGTAGGTAAAACTAATAAAAATGGAAAATTACTTTTACAAATGTGCACACAGTTCAGTTTTTGCATCAGTTACACTTTTATTCAAACAAAACCACACCATAAATCTTTTGGAAACACCCTCGCTCTAAGCATTGGCATCAGCTTGATCTTATTCTTGTTGGGTGAAGTAATATAGGAAGCGTACTTCTAACCATATCATGTCTTCGCGCAGACTGTGACAGTGGCCATTCGCTAGTTTGTGCAAAACTGAAGCTACCAAAGTCGAGATTTCACCGCACCAAATTGTCTGCTGAACCGAAGATAAACGTCAATCGCATGTGTGAAGCAAATCTAGCTGCAGGGATTGCAAAAGCCTTTACAGCCGACTTCAACAAAACAGCCCAACTCAAACCAGCTTCAGAAAATTGGGAATCGAATTAGCAGATGCCGAGTCTCACTTACATTTCGAAGATAGCTTGAACGAGCGCCAGTTTCGAAGCAAGAGTTTTGATATGATAGATGTGTGGGATGAGAAACGGTCAGCATTCATGACTTTGAAATGCATGCCAACAGATGATAACTTACAGCTTCTAATAGCAGCTAAAAACAAGGTATAACAGACTACAAGACGATGTGTAAATGACAATTAGACTGAAATCAGCCTCAAAATCAAAAAAGCTGCAGATACTGGATGTTTTCACGGTATGTATGATGGGATCAGGAGAGCCATTTGTCCAAACAAACTTTAAACGGCTCCCACTAAGTCTGTAACTGGTGACCCGATTGTCGACAAAACTCAGCAGATGGTGAGATGTATAAAGTACTTGTAGAGTTTACTCTGAATCTCAATGTAGCTCCCAAACGGAAGCTCAACCGTTGACATGATTTTCTCCCTGAGACGACTTCAATTAAAATGTAGATAGAGCGTATCTCATCTTACGCTGTTTCTAATAATTTGACGAAGGCTTTCGACTACGTCAGCAGGGATGGTCTTTTTAAAATGCTCGATCTATTAGGCTACCCACAAGACTGCTCAAACTCGTTATTTCGATCCACTCAAACATGAAGGGCTCAGTCATTTCAAGGGTTTTAATTCAGAAGCCCACGCTGTTCGGCATTTACTGTGCTCTGCTTCTGAAGCATCCGCTTGGACGAGGACATAGGCATTTAACTACGCACGCGAAGTGATGGCACGCTTTTTAGGCTGAATTAGTTGTGAACACACAAAGAACAAGGGATGTGCTACTTCGTGACCTGCTGTTTGCCGACGATGTAGCCATTATTGCTCACTCTCAAGAAGACTTTAATTAGCTAATAAACTGCTAAGACTTTGGGCCAACAATCAGCATGAGCAAGACCAAAGTCCTTGTTCAAGGGATTGTATCGCCTTCAATCATCACTGTTGAAAACTATCAGCGTGAAACAGCACATCATTTCACATATTTTGGGTCAACCATTGAGGATAACCTCTATCAAGAAACAGAGATTAATGAGCGGATTATCAGAGCAGCTGTCATTTTGTCCCGATAGAACTCTCGCGTTTGGGGTAACCACATATTGACTGAAAAGACAGAGATGATGGTATACAGCGCGTGCGCACTAAATGGTTCACTGTACGCAGTGAAAGCTGGACCACCCACGCAACACACAAACAGAAGGTAAATGCTTTCCATCTACGAAGCATCCGTCGAATTTTGAAGATATCTTTAAAAGCTGGTCTGCAGTGCATGTTCACGTACTACGACATCGCCGCCTGCGGTAGCTTGGTCACGTCTACAGAACGGAAAATTGTCGTTGCGACCAGAAAGTCGACTAATAAGCAGACCTCACTTGAGGTACAAAGACGTTTGCAAAAGATATATGAAAGCTCTTGGCATTGACCCCGCGAGTTAAGAAGAACTTGCTGTTGACCGTTCACATTGGAGTCATTGTGTGAGGCGTCGTCTGTAAGCTAAGGAGGAGAAGATACAGCTCTTGGCTGCTGAACGAAAATTCACGCCGCTAGCGTACAACTGACGCCCAAAAAACGAGTTCTGCACATCGTTGCAAGCGCTGCGGGAGAGATTGTTCTTCCTGAATCGGACTATTTAGTCATTCGAAAATCTGTGGAAGATGGAAATTCATGCGGTTGTGATGTTCTTCTATGGTCGGTATCGACAGAAGAAAGCCAACGACATTATATTCATGAAATCTATTTTGTATTCGGTTAATTCCTATATGAACTATATTTGCATAATTAAATTTCGTACGGACATTTACGAACAAGCTGGCTAGGAAACAATCTTACTTACGACAATCACAGACCATTGAGAAATATCATGCTTGTTATTCCTTATGTCACACTACATTTTGTGTCGATGCTTAAAAAAATATCGCGTTTCAGCTAACAGATTCATCTTCAACAGGATTTAATCGCAACAAAGCTCGAAGTTTTTATTCCTCCTATTATTAGACCGGAAACTGTTTTTTCTATATGCTTGATCACATGTAACTTTGCTTAGTTGGTTAGGAACTGCGAATTGTATCCTTTTTCACGTAGCTATTAATATTGGTTGAGTGGAAGCACCTTCAAAAATATTTGCGAAATTTATCTATGCGAATGTCCCACAACTCTATTCGGTATTAAACTTCAGTGATCATATGAGTTACTCGTCAAATCTCGTTGATTGACGGTAATAATACGTCGGACAAGATATTTTTAAGCTTTTCTACACTCATAAGTCTTAAACAATTTCCGAATGTCTGTATGTTGTGATGGATCAGTACACTATGGCTGGTGCTGCCTTTGAGAGAAGTAAATAGTGAACGCATATAATAATGAGTCCACAAATCGCTGAAACCTTTTTTTGTATTTTGTGCAATCGAACGGTTCAATATATGAAAAGCCACTGTCACAAGAATTGATAAGCAGTCCGTGTAGGACCAGAAAGACAACAGTTAAAAGCGGTTTTCGAGAGTGGTCGATCAATTAAAAGATCAGCTAAATTTCATATTGCTGAACGCTGGAAAAAGTTTATTTACTCACTGAAACAGCGTAAATATTCACGCTTTGACAAATAAACATTGGAAAATATTACAAAGTTAAAATGTCATCCGGTAAGTACGCTGATTCCAGTTTCTCTTATGACAATACTTAAACATAAATAATGTTCCAAGAAGCAACAATGTTGTAGAAGACTTGGTTAAACGACTTTTTTGAAATAAGCCATTAAATGTACTGAAATACATTAGAAAAATGTAATTGTGGCCATATTTTGATGGCATACATACATCAATCAGTGAAATATGTGCAAAATACAATGGATGTGGGCAAATTTATTTTGGTAAACCAAAGTTACTAGGGATAGCCGGCTGGAACGAACAAGTATGCTTTTGATTATTTTCCAAATGTCAGAATTGAGCTTCCAAAACAGCTAAAAGTATCAATGACCCACAAACGTCTGCAACAATAGCCTTAAAAACAAAAATTATCATCTTACATTTAGCCGTTAAAAGCCGTCGATTGAAGATGATGTTGCGGTCATCGAATTAAAAACGACATCAAACTTTTCGTGCCTGTCGGCATCACAAAACAAAACATCAAGTGGATTTCAGCAAATAACAAATGAGCTATTCCACCGAGCGTTTCGTGACTACTTTGAACCGGTAGAAGAATTTTAACACTTCTGTTGTTTGGTAAATATTTTGAATGGATTGATGGCTATGAGGTACAGAGCAAGTGAAGTGAGTGATCTGTAAGCCAGCTTCATAACAGATTCTTGACTGTCAAAAATCACCGTGACTGGCGAAAGTTGTGGAATTAATTGCCGTTAAACGGTAGTCTTTGAAGATAAGTGTATTTTATCACCAATATACTCATACGTATCATCTCAGGTCACATGTTTTGGAAGAACGTGATTTTAGGTTAAGTCATGTATAACTCGGCAACCAAACCCCATTTTCACTACTTTCAAATTGTCTGACTTGTCCGTGACAATAAACTTCCAATGATTTCACTATGCGCTTTCCCGTGATTATTCTGTACTTATACACCATTTAAGCTGTATTCATAATGTCCTACTTGCCCATGATAACATACTTCAATCGATCTCATCAAGCCATGAAAATACAAAACATTTCCACAATCAACTGCATTCATTGAACGCTTGGACATTACACTTTCAATAAACGTTCCATTCCGGTTGTGTTCTGTTTTCTCGACGGTCGAATTAAGAACAACGAATCGATTGATAAAACACAACGACTGTCTTCGCTACATCATCCACAACCATCATAACAGTTCTTTTCCAAAAATTTGATCAGGTAATGTTAAACTGATGAACCAATAATTACAGATAAAGATAACCGGTTTCCTGCTCTCATTGTCTGCAACGCTCTTCAGCTCAATCTAGAAACTTCCGACAATATCTTCGTGATTTCGTTGATCATTTTTTCGATCACTAAGTGCAGCAAACGATTATTTGGAAATCGTCGATTGTAAAATTGAGAAAAACAGGTATATTGAATAAGGAGCGCTTGTTTACCATTCCTCCACTGTTTCCAGCCCACGCGTATCCTGATCTTACTGCCCCTACCTGATGAGTGCAAACAGCACGAAACAGGGCGTGTGCTGTGTGTGGCGGGAAAGCATACAAATGAATATTTTGCTTCAAGGTATATGGAATGTTGAAGGTTCGATATAGTCAACGGTGTAAAAAATCATCAAGCTTAACCATAACCATAGGATGGTTAAAATAAACGATTTAAGTAGCTAGTTTGAACGGTATATATGTAGTCTGAGAATGAATAATTAAATAAAATCTCGTCTATTTTAGTTTCAAATTGTGGGCCCAATGAGTCTACGAATTCCATCGCGTAAAATGTTATTGTAAAGGATTATTTAGTGTATGAAATATTTTGTGAAGTAGGATAAGGTCTCCTCTGATTTATTGATAGGAAAAGTCGAACAATTCCCGGCTTGTTCGGATGCCAAGAACCATTCTCGTTGTGCATTCATTGCATCTTACTTGATCCATGGAGACTATGACTGAACAGCGTATTCCATGATTGTTCTCAGGTATTGTTTCATGATCCATGAGAATATGTTTTACGAAAATGTCCTGTCTAATTAAATATATGACACCTAGAGCTTTTGTGAAGGCAGTGGTCATTTGCAGTGAGGTTTTGAAGCTGAAGAATATTAAGAAACTCAAATCATTTTCTTCGCTGCAATGCACTGTCTAATGACGTGTAAACTTATAATGTATATGAAAATTATTCGTTTTCTAGGCTACGGCTACAAATCAAAATCTTCATGTCGTCCACCAATTATGATATGTTACAGCGAACATGTTCTGGTATTTTGTTGACGAATATCAGATATTGGATCAAACCAAGTACTGAACATTGGGAAACTCCGCTAGTTGCTATGATAAGTTTTGATAATGCGCCATCAACAAGAACCAGGGTAGTGCGATTTTTTAGGTAGTCATTTAGTCAATTCAACAACATTCGAGTGATACCAAGCCTTTCAAGCTTTTGCTGTAGTAGAGTATGATCAACATGATCAAATGCTTTCGAGATATTTAATTAGCAGGTGTGTATTGCTTGCCCTTTATCCACCGATTTTATCCAATCATCCAGCGTTATCAGAAAATTAGATAAACAGGAATGCTGTTAGCCTCATTCGGTCGATGTCGACCATGGATGTACATCACAGTCGCATGAATTTTCATGTTCTACAGCTTTTTGAATGACTAAACAGTCTGATTCGGGTGGAACAATCTCTCCCGCAGCGCTGGCAACGATAGTCAGAACTCGGTTGTATTGCATCAGTTGCACGCCGGCAGCGTGATCTGCGTTCAGCAGCCAACAGCTGTAATTCAAGGTAATTCAAGGTTTCAAGGTTTTTAATGGTCTTAAAAGCAACAAGCTTAACAACAACCATAGGATGGTAAAAATTGAAATTTAAGTGTATAAACAATATAAGAACATAGATTAAACAGTAAATAAGTGTTCTGGAAACGAATAATGCAATAAAAATTCGTCTAATTTCGTTTTAAAGTCATGCAAGCTAGTGGCGTGAGCAACGGTTGAAGGTAAACTGTTCCAAGTAAAACAGACACGGACAGAGTAAAAATACCTTCTACAGTTCAGGCGGGAATGGGGTAAGACCAGCACATATTCATGGGTCCGATAATTTATCGTATCCCTTCGCGTGAATAAATCCTGTAAGGGATGGTTCGGGGTATGGAATGTTTTGTAAAGTAAGATAAGGTCTCCTCTGATTCGTCGATACGGAAAATCGAACAGATTCAGTTGAGCCTATCCTTTCTGTAGTGGTTTGTTTCGGATGCGAGAAACTATTTTCGTTGAAGCGTGATAGATTTCGCTGCATAGTTCCCACATCCCTCTTGAGCCACGGAGACCTGAACTAGCACACCGGATTCCATGACTGGTCTCAAGTATGTATTCATAATCCTTGGGAATATCTTGGGCGAAAATTTCCCAAATACACGTTTGAGTAGATTTAGAACACGTGTTGCTTTTTTTAAAGGCACTGTTAGTTTGAAGTGATGTTTTTAAACTGGAACATATCCAGACACCCAAATCTTTTTTCTTCACTGCAATTTTCAAGGACATGCGAACCTATGTGATATGTGAACTCTACTCGATACCTCACATTCATGATCCTGCATTTGTTGAAGTTAAACGGCAGTTTGTTCTTCAACGACCAGATGTGAAGCGTATCAAGATCCTTTTGTAATAGCAGACAGTCTTCTGGACTACGAATGCTGCGCCAAATCTTCATGTCGTCCGCAAATAACAAAATGTTACATCGAACAATTTCCGGTATTTCATTGACATAAACCAGAAAGAGGATCGGACCAAGTACTGAGCCTTGGGGAACTCCGGTAGTTTGCTGCAATTGGTTGTGGATAAATCACCATCAACACGAACCTGGTTATGGCGATTTGTAAGGTAGCCTTAGAGCAAATTCAGCAACGTTTCCAGTGATACCAAGCCTTTCAAGCTTCTGCAGTAGTAGGGAATGGTCAACACGATCGAATGCTTTTGAAATATCCAAGTAGCACGCGTGTATTGCTTGTCCTTTATCTACCGAGTTAGTCCAATCATCTAGCGTTACCAGTAAATTAGACAAACAGAAATAATTTCGTCTGAATCCATGCTGGTTCCTCGAAAGCAACTGATTATTCTCGAAGTGTTTCATTAGATCGTCAACAATGAGTCGCTCAAGTAATTTTGAAATCACTGGTAACAGAGTAACGGGTCGGTAGTTGGAAACATCGGGGCGATTTCCACCTTTGTAAATTGGTGAAATTATTCCTCGTTTCCAATCTGTAGGAATCACTCCACTGGGTCATGTTTGCTCGAACAGATAAAGTAGAGTGTTTGGAACCAAACTCGCAAATTGCTTCAATATTTGCGGTGTTATTCCGCTCGGCCCCAGAGACTTTCCGTTTTAAGATTAATAAACCTTGAGGACACGTTTCTCTCGTGACACTTATTTCACTTAGGGCAACCGTGTTTGAAAGTGTTGGATTGGGCTGTTTATTGCATGTTGTAATCGGGTTGATGCCGATGAATAAAACGTGGCTAAAGCATCGGCAGTTTCTGCTGCAGTTGTTGTTGGTCCAGCTGAATGTGTTCACGGACGCTACCCACCCCCCGGTTTTTAACCTTAGCTTATCGGTTAACCAGACGATTCGTATTTTGGGGTTTCCGCTCCATCATGCTTGATATCACATCTTGGAAGCACAACTTGTCTTGGATGACAAATTTGTTTACTTTGTTCCGCAGTAAACGGAATGTTTCCCAGGTCACGGATGATGGGTTTTGCCGATGGTGTCGCCAAGCAATGTTTCGTACCGTTAACCACTTACGAGTTCGGCTTCTTAATTTAAATTCAAAGTTTTTTTCTTGAGTTCCTGAGGACAAATTCGGAGCTCACTTCGATTGAACTTTTGAGATTAGATATTAGCCATATCCAAAACTCATGTACGTTGCTGGTTTCCGGTTGGCAGTTAAACGTGTTTTTCAGATCAGCACTCAACGCCATAGTGTTGATCCGCCTAACTTTTTTACGGGCATCATTTGTTCTTACAGCTTCAAACAGATAGTCAAACTGAATGACGACGTGATCACTTAG
>JACCGJ010000911.1:0-10915 GCA_013407085.1 Atriophallophorus winterbourni
ACTCGGCGCTTGTTCGATGCAGCTTCTCTAGCCTTTGCACAACCAAGTGCGACTAGCAAGGCAGCAGAAAGTGGTGTGCACCAACTGAATGTCTACGAGACTCTGCTCCAGATTTTTCCTCAGGGTTTTCTCCCGAAGTCATTCCCGAGATCGGGTAGCCCGCAGGGAAGCGGTTTAAAATCAGGGTTTTCATTCCCTTAGATGAAATGCCCTCGCAGGCTAACGAGCTCCATCTGCCCGAAGCACTGATTTTCAAGCGTCAGTCACTCGCCCTCTCCCCATTTCCTGTTGGTAGAAACAGTTCCGACGGGCTCGGGGAAACACTCGTGCAGGCCAGAAGCTGGATATTGGTGTCACAGATTATTTGAGACACGCGCCATATGGGAGCAGCCAACTCATCTGATTTCTGAACGTTTGACCAGATCGACATTGCATGGACCACGTTTCTAACTCAGTGACACGCGCTGCTACGTCTTGCTAGTATCGAAAAGCCAATCCGTCGAAACAACTCCGGATCAATCGTTCGCGACTGAACACGGAAATTGTAACAACAGTGTTTTACTTGACCTAAAACATTGACCTTGATACTTCTTCGTTCACGCGTGATATATGACTGATCTTCTGTACTCAAGTTCAAGTTCAACTCGTCTTGCCTACAGCGATAAAATCTTTATTGTCCTGTGCGTCCGCTCTCACCTAAGTGGGACGTTATTTCAGTAGTCAGTCTACCACATATTGGTGAGCCCTATATACACGCATCCTTCGCGTATTGTTTCCGGTACGTCAATTTTCAAGATTTCAATCGGCGTTATTTTTCAGGTATTTTTTACCTCGTACAATCGTGCATTTAAGTGTCGTTTTCTCCTAACCAGTTTCAGCGATTAGAAATTTTCTTTATCCATTATCTTGTTTAACAAAGGCAATAGTAAACGTGATATAGTTTCCTCGACGGTCATCACAATACCCAGTTTTATTCCACAGGACTCTGAGTATTAGCTTTATTTTTTAGAAACTGAATCAATTGCTATAAATATCATTGATGTCTCAGTCATCTTTGCGCAATTTACGCAGAAAATCTCAGCTGACGTGTTAATGCTGGCTCGGGGCGCAGGCCCTGTTGCCCCCGAAGGTGACCGCTACCGTAGCGTCAACCAGACCGTGATTCTCCGCACCGTCCCGTCTGGACAATCTAGGCTACAACAATTGTTCAGTAACTTTGAAGTTGCCAGCCAAAAGCCATCTACCATAGTAATGGAGATGCGCCGCCTGTTAAAGACTTCGCACAATAACGACTCCGTATTGAAGGATATATGGCTTCAGCAAATTCCCTAGTACGCGCAAGCCATATTGTTTGCTGAAACAGCAATTTAGTGCCTGAACTAGAGGAAATGTCGGACAGCATTGCAGAAAGCATTCTTTCCCAATCCGCCGACGCACATAATTATAAAGTGACCAATAAACAACAACGGGCGATACGTCAGAAAAAGAAAAACGGCAATCCAATTAACTTTCCGAGGTTGCAGCTTTACGCAATGAGGTTCGCAACCTCACATTCAACCGTAAGCCACGATCATACACCCCATCTCGCAAATGCTCGAGTATCCATACTGGGGTTCCGGTTCTCCATGTGCCCTACCTCGGTGACCGCCTACTATCGACACATGCGGATCAAAGTGCCTTAGCTGATTTCAGAATGTCTGGTTGCTAAGATACTATGTTGCAGCCTGAAATGACCTGACATCCTTTGGCCCATTCGACTGTCAATCACTGATAAGAAGTCACCTCTGATTAGTCTTCTTGAAGGGAAGCTATGTAACAACTGTGTTTTACTGGACCTAAAAACGTTCAACATGATACTTTCTCCGTTCACGAGTGCTACGTAACTGATCTTCTGTACTGTTGTACACGTCTCGGCTACCGCACCATAGAACAGCAAACATTGATATAGCGGTGTTACCGGGCATGACGAAATGGAGCTGACTGTTAAATTTCTAGGTCATTGCGAAATTATTGCAGATGTCAATATGATATGCTGATCTATAACAAATTTTTGAATAACCCCAGATGTTTTTTTCCTTTTGTGAATCAGAGACGCGTAGTTTAACTTGAATTGTATCCCTAGTCAGCGCAAACTGTCTTACCAATAACCGCCTCGGAAGTTGCAAACCTCGTTGCACTTAATGCCGATGACACCGGCTCTCATCAAATGTAAAATCGTACTGTTCGCTACGATATAAAAGTGTGATCGAGGATAAATAAGCCGGAAGACTGCGAACTGCTGCAGGAGAATCTTGACGACCTCCAGATTTGGTCCTTGAAAATTGCCTATTTTGCAGTTTCCAAAAGTTCCACATGTTCAACCTGTGAAATATGTTGAGTTCCAGTATTTCCTTCTTACACATATCTCTTGCGGACCATGGAACAAAAAGACTACGGTGTATTAATAAGCAACACCGTAGGGATGTCAAGCAAGTGTAACTCCGTCGATCGCAAAACATCACACAAATGTTCATTCAAAAAGAGAATTTTTTGTAGGTTCTCAAAACAGAAAATTTCATGCATTATATATAAGTACATGAGACCCACGATAGAATATGCAGTTCGAGCATGGTCACCATGGTTTAAAAAAGATGTTGCGATTTTGCAACGAATACACCATCGAGCTACAAAACATTTCGCCGGACTAAGCTGGGGGAAATTGATTTTTGTTTCACAATATTTTGAAAACCGCGAACCACCGTCTACAATGCTTATTTAATCTACGGAGCCCGCATAAGGCAAGAGCTCACACGTTTATTCTAACTATACTCACTCGCGACTCAACTGTAGATGACATTCTTCGCCGTGCGATTTTGTTTTACTTGGAACAATCTATTCGAATATGTTGTAAACTCACCAAATCAGCAAATGTTTAAAAGAAGTCTTGATGCCTTTTTGAGCCTTAACCCATGCATCGGAGAAAACTATACAATTGTCATCCTACAAAAAAACAAATACTAATGTTTGTATTTTCACATGATTCTTGAACTTCTCAGTAAGCAACCAAATCCCGTTTTTACTTGTTATAGTATTCGCAGTTTTCATTTCATTTTGTTTTTTAATGCTATATCCTTTATAGAGCATTAAAATTGAATAAGACACTACGCCCTAATTGTCAACCCTGTTTATCCTACGGAAACCTCTCATTTTCTTAACCCTCACAACACGCACAGAAATGCCAGAAATAAGGTTTACCATTGATGCGGTCCAAAAGAAGATTTGCTGCCTATGGCAGTATTCCTCACAAGGACTAGACGGCATCTTCCCTAAGATCTTGAAATTAGCCCCATTGTACATATATCATCTACTTACTACGTATTTTCAACGTTGTATGGACTCCGTTACTTTCCCTTAAGCTTGGAAAAAAGGTGTTATCACTAAAAATTTTAAAGGCGGCATCCGGTCGTAGCCCGCAAATTATCGCCCCATTGTGCTTTTGTCATTCACTTTTGAAGTCACAGAGAGCATAGTTTCTGACCAGCTTGTCTCACATTTTGAAACTAATTGACTTTTAATCACACAACATCAGGGTTTTCGCGACAAGCGTTCATGCACTTCCAACTTGCTTCTTGCACGGGATGACTGGACAAAATACGTCGATGAAGGCATTGGAGTGGATGCAATATTTCTGGATTTCTCGAAGGCATTCAACCGTGTCAACCATAAAATTCTTTTTCTTGAACTCGTTTCGTGCAGTGTTCGGTCATCCTCAAAGTATTGGATGAAGTACTTAATTCCCGACCGATCGTTCTGTGTTTGTGTGCCTGACTGCTATTCTGCCCGTTTCTCCATCCAGTGCCGTCTGCAACAAGGCTTTGTTTTTTTTATCCTCGAATCTTCATCATTTTCATTAATAACATTGGCTAGAAAATCGAATCACTGTTCCTCCTATTTACGGACGAGGTCAAAATCGTGCACTCACTCAACTCGCCAATGGATTCACATGCCCTAAAAGTTGACGTAGATGGTTTACACAGCTAGTCTTTGGGAATTATTACTCATTCAACATCTTTAAGCGTGACGTTCCCTCCATCTGATATTCAGATCCTTTCGCTTACAATTTGGATACAGCATTACTTCAGAGTTTTCGAAAAGAAAGGGATCTTGGTATCATCATCAAACACGATCTCGGTTGAACTACACAATGCGAATCAGCCACAGCTGCAGCCAACCGCAAAATTGGCTTACCTCGTCGCACTATTGGCAGGTTCGACCGGTTTCCCTTCACGACACTGCTGAATGTCTACATTCGTCCACTCTTGGAATACGCTGTGCAGGCTTGGCAGCATTGCCTATGCAAAAATGTGTCCCTTCTCATCAAAGCCTAGATACGTGCTACTAAGCATGTCCATGATATGCAAAACATGTCCTTTGAGGAAAGGTTATACAGTTTAGATATATTCTTCGTTACCTACCGTCTTCACCGAAGTGACATGTTAATTAACCACCATATCTTGACTGACCCCCCCATCCACGTAACTTCCTATTTGTTCCCTCTCCGATGACTAACCTCCAAGGATATGAGCTAAAACTGTTACATCAACAGAGCGGGCTGGAATGTTGACTCACCTTTTTCTTCATGAGAGATTGCAGTATAACACTCTTTCGGGCATGCGTATTGGATCCACTTCTTTCGGTTTCTTCAAAGGTCTCCTCGATTTCTAGCTCCGAAAAATCTCCCACTCCCAAGACACAAATACCCCATACACAATATGTTCAATTTTTTCACAACCCCTACTGCATTTTTTAAACTCATGGCTCATGGCAACTGTAAGTTGTCTTTCTGTGCCATTCGCATTTTCGTCATTACCCAGTTAACACTTTGCCCGTTTTTATTGCTCTTCCAGATCCCATTATCGGAAGTCTGAACGCACGTGGTTCCCGTTAAACAAAGATGTGGTGGGTAGCTGTGTCCCGAATTGACGCCCTACCTGCCAAAATATCACAAAAACTTATTGACGGTGCAGGCTAAACGCGAGTATGGCTAGCTATGATGCATTGGAAACTTAAACATTTCTTTGTTTGCTTTTTTGACCCACCGCTCATCCTACCCCGCGGTTTGTACAAGCTCAAGCTTTTTTACTGTAATGTAATATTAAACTATTGGAAACTAATTATACATCGAAATTGAGTGACTGGAAATGCACACAATTGCTTAAAGAAGTACGCAGAAATAATCAGTAATAAAGCACAAAGTTGTGAAGACTAAATTGGACCAGAAATGACCCAATTGGTAAAAACGTCTATCACAAAACTACCCAAAAACCGAGGCCAACAAGTGACGTGACCTGGGAAACAAAATTAAGAATATCACCCCTCATGAGAACAATACTACACACACACTCACACTCAAATCGTGGCTAATTTGAAGTCGTTATCAAAATCCCATACACTGTCAGGAGATACACATGGAGAAGTACGACAAACATTTGTACTCGCACTCACCAGGATTTTAGAATACCTCACATATTGAACAGGAAATTAGAGCTTTGAACAAGGCAAGGTTGCATCTAGAATTCTGTATTCTTGCCTATGCTACCAAGAGGATATAGTGCAACTAGAAAAGGTACAGGAGCTAACGACGATTAATCAAGTGGTTGGCAAGCACCAACTTTGAAAATCCTCTGTTCACATTATGACTTTTCTCGCTTAGGAGGAGGCTGCTCAAGGGCTGTTATAAAAACTTTAATAGTTGTCAAACAATTAGAGTGACTCAAATTTGAGGACTCATTTCGGTTTTCTTCTTCAGTTGGTACACGAGGGCACAGTTTCAAACTGAGCAAACAGCACACTAGGCTGGAATCCAAAAGCACATTTAGCATCCGTCTAGTGAACGCGTGACCTCAGTCCGCGCAGGAGTAATCTCGGAAGCTTCAGTAAATGCGTTCAAACATGAGTTGGACGAACGGGGGCAGGTGATCTTTGCGGATTATTACAAATAAAATTACACCCCTCCCTACTTACTAACAAAAAACAACAAAATAAGTTGAAAATCCTTTTCAAAAGTTTAAAGTTAGTAATGGTCTCTAATAAGCATTTAGCTTAACAATAACACTAGGATGGAGTATGAGGAGTTAATTACAATAAAAATAAGGAGGAAAGAACAGCCGAAACTCATGTAGCGTAAATCGTATCAAAATTTGGGTTTACTCTCAAGTATTTGTCCAAATTAGCTTTAAAAATATCCAGGATGGCTCAGTGTGTAACAGTGGAGGGGAGTGTGTTCCATGTGAAATTTACACGTACAGCATACGAATATCTTCGACAGTTCAGTCTTGAAGTCGGAATAAGCACTGTAAGTTGATGTTTCCGACTGGCACGGGGTGGTGAAAAATTTGGACAAGGGATGGTTAGGGACGTGCATAATGTTGTACGTCAGTATGATGTCACCTCTTAGTCGAACGAATCGAAAGTCAAAAAAAGATGAGAATCCTCAAAACGTTCCTTCATATGGTTAAGTAGCTAGTTCGGGTACAAGCTTCAGTGGTTCGGTGGTAAATACGCTGCAGAAGATTGATGTCTTTCTGAATCCAGGGTGACCAAGCCTGAACAGCGTACTCCATCGCTGGTCTCAGATAGGTGTTCATGATACGTGGCACCGACTGACTGGAGAATCTGCCGAAAATTCGTCTCAATAACGCCAATACGTGTGACGCCTTTTTGTAAGCCGCTTTGCACTGCAGTGAAGTCTTCAGACTTGAACTGGTCCAAACACCCAAATCCTTCTCTTCAGTTGTCCAGACGAGTTGGTGGGACCCAAGAGTGTAGTTGTAATTAACAGTCTTTTCAATGTTTAACACCTTGCACTTTTGGAAGTTGAATGGTAGTTTGTTTCTCAAAGACCAATCGTGCAATGTGTTTAGATCCTTCTGCAAAGTTTCACAGTCATCATTTGTACGTATGCTTCTCCAAAGCTTTATATCGTCTGCAAATAACATAATCTTGCATTTAACACGTTCGGGAATGTCGTTTGCGTAGATCAAAAACAAAATCGGTCCGAGGACCGAACCCTGGGGCACTCCGCTCGTAATTTTGAATGGTTTCGATAAGGCGCCGTCAACTCTGACTTGGGCACTCCTGTCGCGTAAATAGTTTCCTAGCCAAGCAAGAAGTTTTCCTGTTATCCCGTGCAATTCAAGTTTCTGGATTAAAATACTATGATTGACGCGGTCGAAAGCCTTTGACATGTCTAAAAAGCATGCGTGGATGGAGTAACCATTGTCCACACACTCAGTCCAGTCGTTTAAGGTGAGCAATAGGTTAGATAGACATGAGTGATGTTTCCTGAAACCGTGCTGTTCAGTCGCAAGCAGTCTATTGTTTTCGAGGTGATGGGTGATCTTTTCCGCTACTAAACTCTCTAGCACTTTAGAAATTACTGGCAACAACGTAAATGGTCTATAGTTCGCAGCGTCAGATCGACTCCCGCCCTTGTAGATTGGTGTGATGATGCCAGATTTCCATTCCGCGGGAACGATACTATTTTCGAGCGAAATTTGGAATAACGTGCTGAGTGGACCACACAATGACGATGCGCATCGTTTCAGGATAAAAGGAGTGATTCCATCTGCTCCTGGTGACTTTGCGGTATTCAAACGAAGAAGTCTGAGCATGAAACACTCATTGTTTATTGAGATTTCATTTAGTATTTTATTGGAAAAGCCGATCGAATGCGGCGTAAGAATCACTGATTCCTTGAGGCTAAAAGATTTGCAGTAGTAACCTGCAAGAAATTCGGCAGCCTCGAACACAGTCGTAGTTAGACCATTTGGTGTGCGTAGTGCTGAGATTCCTGGCTTAATTTTTGATGTAGTGTTAACGATCTGGTACAGGACTTTGGGGTTCCGCTCCATCATGGTCAGTATTCTTGCCTAATGAGACTGCTTATCCTCGGTGATAAGAGAGGTGACCTTGTTCCTCAACAGACGATATGTTTCCCAATTATCTGGCATCGGATTGTGGACATAGTTTCTCCATGCATCGTTGCGTATCTTAATCCACTTCCTTGTGCGGCTTCTCAACGTGAAGGTAAATCGTTTTTTCGCTGTCTTTGGCACAAATCTGGAATGTAGGTTTATTTCATCACACAGCTTCTCTATGAAGTTTACCCAAGAACGATGCACGTCCGTGGTGTCGGGTTTCCAGTCAGAAATCGTTCGAAGAGCATTGTGAAGACTTCCAATATCCAGTTGTAGTTTTGTTTTGTTGATGTCATTCGTTCTCTCAGCTTGACAAACATAATCGAATAAGAGGACCAGGTGGTCGCTAGAACCCAATGGAGTTTCGTAGCCGAGATTTTCGACGGCATGTTCCTCACTCGTTAGTATTAGATCCAGGACGGATGGCATGTTACCATCTCTATATCTAGTGTTATCAAATACGTGGTCATAAAAAGGAATATCGAAGATCAGTTCTTGAAACGCATCGTCGAGCGAATTCGTTGAAAGAGCGTTTTTCTTCATCAAGTTTGGAAGGTTGAAGTCTCCCATAACCAGGAGTGGCGTTTGAAATCTGGCAGCCAGAAGTCGAATTTTCTGGAGTAGTTCAACATTGTGCGCGTCACTTGCGCTTGGAGCCCGATAAATCACGCCAACAATGCAGTCCTCTCCAGTTGTCAGCTTAATTGAGCACCACAGAATATCCTGTACACACAGGTCAATATCGTCCATTTCTCTGCATGATAACTGTTGGTTGTAGTAAAGTGCTACGCCACCGCTGCGTCCCGTACGGTCTTGGCGGAGAAGAGACGTTCCTTTAAATGTCAATTCATTGTCTGATAAATGAGGTTCAAACCATGTTTCGGTAATTGCAACTAAGTCCGGTGAGTGCTGTGTACATACGGTGTCAAGCTCCTGTATTTTGTTTCTCAGACACTGCGCGTTTGTATAGAGACACTTTATGGTTTTATGGGTTAACAATGATGGACAATGTGAAAGACTAGTTTTAGTTCCAAGTTGTGATAGGTTTGGCAAAGATTGAGGGTTAGTATGCATAGATTCAATCCGGTTCACAGTATACAGCTGAGGCGTTTAAGTCGTTTCTACTTTTCCGACTCGGCATGAGTCGGACACAGATCGTTTTTTGGAGAGCTAATTGAAATGACTTGACTTGGGCTTGTGAGTGGTATACTGTCTGCAGGATCTAGTTTATTTGTTTTCGGAGCACTCATTCTGACACCACTTGGTAGCTTGCGACTGTTTTGAGTCCATTGTGCACGAATTAAATCAGTCATATTGCTAGTCAGGAAGGTGATTTTAACCGGTCGGGGTCCATCCCCTTTGTATTTGATGGACTTGGGTATCCTGAACGTATCTATTGCGACAGTGTCGTTTACATCGATAGTTTCGGATATAAACTTCCATTGTTGTCTATTGTGTTTTTCTGTTTGATTAGGTGGTAGATTTTCAGCACACTCAGGAACACCAAGCAGTACTAAACTTCTTAAACTTCTTGCTGATGCCGGATCGGAGGCTTTTGATTTTCGTTCCCACCATGGGAGATCAGCGAAAATACGGATTTTTGAGCCAGCAACACTCCTTAATAAGTATGAGTCTAGTAGTATGTTTTCCAGGTCGTTTTCGTTCTCCAATATCACCTTGAGTAATCTCGGATCACCCTGATGGGGTGATTTCGGGTGTCGACTTAAACGAACTATAGCTGAGGGTTTAATGGGAACCAGGTTCATCATGTCACAGAGTCTGCTCCATTCGGCTAAATCGTGCTTTTTCCTGTCGTCGAACAGTGCATCATTTGTTTCAGGAACGTTTGTGCAAATTACGCTGAGACTATGGGTCTTCTTAATTAAACCACCAGCAGGTTGCACCGGTGCTGGTCGATGAGGTGTCTCACTGTTGACTGTATTCGTTTTCCTCTTTACATTCACAGCAGATGCTGTCTTACGCGACTTAGTAACGAAATCATCTCTATGGCTCCTTTGTTGTCGCATTGGATCACCACTAATCACCGAAGATGCACCACTAACCAAAGTTGACTTTTGTGGTGTTTTATCGGCGTTTGCTCTATCGCTGATTTCCGCTACGGGCGATGATGCATGGAAATACTGTTCATTCGCGATTATAGCAATTTCAACTCGCTGTAGACTTTGCTCTAGAGCAGACATTCGTTTTTCAATTTTGTCTTCAAAGTCTTTAGATTTCTCTAAATCGAGAGCTGATATTGTCCTACAAACGGTGTCTTTAGTGTTGTGGCGAACGCCTTCATTGGATTGTCTACAGTTAATACAAACAAAACAAACAGATGGATGTTTCTCGTCGTTCACAAGACGCACACAGTCATCAGTCAAATTGTTATCACATGACGCGTGTTGACGGAACCCGCAAAAAGTACATTTAACTGAAACGCTATCAACGCTTACCGGGGTTAGGCATGTGATGCAGAGGTCACACGGATCCCGTGTCGCGGTCACAGCAAGATCGATCGATTTGTTTGTTTGGGCGGTGGACCTCGTTACACGTTCGCACATGTTCGTGGGCTGCGTAGGGCTTGCCGGTTGATCGATAACTGGTGTTTTGCGAGTTGAGTGAGCTGCCAGTGGTTGCTGGCGTGGTTTCGGCATTGAACAAATAATCCGCAATAACTCGGTGATTACAGAAGATAGAATATGGAGCAAGGTGTCAAAACCTGTAGCTCAATGTGATGTTTCTAATGATAGCAAAATCCACAGGGTAACTTGTTCTGCGAGAATCTTTGTACGCGTGAACAAATTGGCCTTTTCCGTCAAAACTGGTAACTTTGCTATAGTTCAACTTGAGCGATCGAAAAGTATGAAATCCGATAGGCGTCGTCGAGTGGTAGACAGAATATATTAAACGGTATAAATCCGAGCAGATGCAACAAAGATACAAACAAAAATGTC
>JACCGJ010000911.1:11915-58485 GCA_013407085.1 Atriophallophorus winterbourni
TTGACAGACCAATGTATTGTGGTGCTCACATCCCCCGCACTTACATACCACTACCGGTTTCTGGCTGTTTGTCGTCATCAGGTGGAGACAGTAAGTTCAGGTTCAGTGACAGACTTTAACGAATTGCATATTGTTCGATAGTGACTGGCGTTGTTCATCGCCTCTTGCTTCCGAGGATATCGTAGTTCGGACGGTTCTTCTTCCGAAACCTGAATTCTTTTGGGATTCGCAATTGTCGTCGTCGTGTTTCTGCGCTTCATACTCTTCTGGCGGTGTTCCGCATATCATCCACTCATCTCTAACAATTGGGGCGGATAGAGTATCAAGCCGTAAAATCGGACAATACTCATCACTGTAAAATAAGTACGCCATTCGAAGCACCATTGATGGTAAGAAACTTAGTCTAAACAATTTCAAACAGTTTGAATAACGTAGTTGGACCCACAGAGATCCTGAGAAGCTACTACAATGCGTATCTTGTTTCTTCGTATGACCGAGGGCACAAAGAATATTTGAGAAAAGAGATGCCACAACCCTTGTCCTATGGGAGAACTCACATCACACGTGGAGATTCAGGAGCAGAGAAACGCAATGCCCCGATGAATCAAGGCTACCTGATAAGGGTTATCAAAATAGTGAAGCTGTTAATGTTGCTATTTTTCACACATATCTAATGCATTCGCGTGCTCACATCCACAGCACTTACGCACCACAACAGATTTCTGACAGTAAGCTAGAGACAGTAAGAGCACGTTCAGTGAGCCTTGCAGCAGTGGGAGAGTGGTAAACATAGTTAAACATGAGTGCTGCAATCTAATTTCTCAGCAATCCCATGAGTAGATTAACGCGCCGGCACATAGCACCCCCCCATCCATACGAAATCCTTCGTACTGCTTTGTGCTACTGTGAACCCCGGACACATGACCGAGAAGAAAGGTGCATTTCGTTAACATCAAGACAGCGAGTGCCAACTGTGAACGTAACTTCGCTAACGGCACACGGATCAAGGCAAAGATATGTACATGTCACGCTATTGGCCGCAAGTTGTGATATACAAAGCCGAGACAATGATGATATACATATGCGGGATACAAATATAAAGCTTACCACATGAAGACAAGTACACTATTCAAGTATATTACTGCAATCTCAGCATATGGTTACCGATCTTAGGTATGCTACTTGCTGAGTATGAACAGCATGAAATCGATAACACCGCTAAGGTGCTGAGCCATCGGCTACACTGTGAATGCTCATTTTAGTGAATACCATTCGATCTAGCGCTTTGGGCTCAGCATGCCTGAACATGAAAAATTGTTGGCCTCCTTAGGTCGATGTCGACACCGGATGTACATCATACGCGCAGGAGGTTTTATGCTCTACCGCTTTTCGAATGGCTAAACAGTCTGATTCAGGAGGAACAGTCTACCACAGCGCACTAAGCGATAGGCGTTAATAAAAAAACAATGTCAATTGCACACTGACGGCATGATCCACAATTAGCAGCTGAACGCAGTATCTACTCCTCACAGCTTACAGGTAAAGGTTTACACGTGCCGCCGAAGTAAGTGGTCAAGAGCAAGTTCTTCCCAACTCGTAGGGTTAATTCCAAGAGCTTTCATATGGCTTTTGCAAACGTCTTTGCACCGCAAGTGCGGTCTGCCTGACTTCCTGATTGCAACTCACCAGAGAGTAGATCTTTCTGAATACGACCATTTTCCATTCTGTAGACATGACCAAGCCACCGCAAGCGGTGCTGTCGTAATAGGGTGAACATGCTCTGTAGTCCAGCTTTTGAATGCACTTCAGCATTAGTCACTCTGTCCATCCACGATATGTTCAAGACACGACGGATGATACGTAGATGGAAAGCATTCCGCTTCCGTTCGTGTCTTGCATGTGTAATCCGTACAGTAAGGCATTCAATATGCGCTCGCGCTGTATACCATCATCTTTGTCTTTACAGTCAACTTGCGGTTACCCCAAACACGAGAGCTGCTCTGTCAATCCGTTAATCAATCTCCGTGTCTAGCGAGAGGTTATCCGCAATGGTTGAATCAACATATGTGACGTTTCCTAAAACTAGTGTGATGTAATATACCTTGGAAATCAACATCTCGTTTACAATTTCTCGCCCACAGATGAATAGCTTACTTTCTCCGCTAAATCTCAATCTATCTGCGTCGTTCGCACTCCCGATAAGTTCAAACGCCACAGCAACCCCAGTCATGCAATCTGCAAACCAAATAGACCTCCATTCACTAGATGCATCTCGAATTCTCCTCTCCGGCCTGACCAATATCGAACATTCAACGGCGTTGCTCCAGCTGTGTCGGCAACATCAGCGAACGCGAAGCGATGCGATCCACTCCTATCTGCAATCTCCCGCAACAAATGGTGGCATTCCCATTGGATCGATGGCAAAATGTGAAACTTCGAACAATTTCCCGTAGGTCTCCCAAAACTTACTCGATTTTATCAACAGTTTTGCATGAATTTGTTACAGATGTATAGTGTTATCACCACAGCGGTTGGAATCGCTTTACTGCGTATTCTCTATGATGCACTCGTAGGCGATCATTCGAACGAGTGGCGTCCTAACATGAAGGAATGAATTCTCTGGATGGTTGGGCTTGGTACGGATTCAGCTTGGTAGATGGCAACGATAGTGTCTGACTGCTGATAAAGCGAGCTGTATGTTGAAATTCGACTATGAACTAGGCGCCGATAGACTCCAGATTGATTTAGAGAGCTCTCGGTCATAGCTGATCAAGCGTGCGATTCTGTTTTCTAATGGCTGAACCGTAGTGTAGGATTGTGTATCCATTTTTATGGGCAACACTCGTTCCAGCGATAACCGCACCAGTGCAAAAAATTTGGTGGATTTTAACTATAACTGTTGTGCAACTATGGGATAATTCTTTGATTGTCTGAAATTGTTAAATGCAATTATGATAAAGGTAAGTAAAAGAACGATAAAACTTTCACGTGACGCAAATCGATCTTGACCCTTGAACTTGTGAATCAAAAACCAAATCGGTACCGCATTCACAGATTAAATTTTCCCGTACAAGATTGTAACCATCAAGAATTATTACTCTCACTACTTAACGACAGCAAACTGACAACAAACGATTGTGGTGTGCAAAACCCGGTCTTTGTAGTTTTCTAATCAGCAATTTCACGCTATTCGTGGCTTTGCACGGATGTGCAATCGTGCAACATTTCTGTGCTGTACGGCTAACATCGTGCTAAATTGATTGGTCAACGGTAGTGAGCTGCATGCTGAAACACGCTGGAGTCTCACCACCATTTCTATTTTCTTTCTGATATCTGTCTAGGCCTGGGCAACCTGACAGTATCTCAGCCCACGTGCAGTCTCTGACTGTGCGACACTTTGCCTGGATCAGGCTTATGCTTTCATACCACACCATATAGAGGCTCGTAGTAAACTCGGTATTAAGCGCGTGCGTAGACTCGCTTTGCATCGAACAACTACTTTCATACTAATCATGATCCAATCTTCTTGATCATTCAAGCTTCTCCCATCCGCAAAACACAAACGTTCCCAAGCATCCACAAACCGGAGTGCTGAATGCCACGCGACCGACTACTCAAGAAACTCTCCTCTCATTGCTAAGCTCCTCGATGCCACTCGGACTTGGAGGTGACAGCATGGAACTGTCAATGGCCAATCAATCGCTGGGAAACACACTCGGACTAGTTCACACAAACGCTCCACGTCTCGATCCCATCATCTCGTCTTCGTCCCACTCAATGTTGAATTTGAATTCCGCGCTGTCAGATTCACTACTGTTAAACAATTCAGCCAAGCTGTATGATAGATTAAACGACTCGCATTCCAGCATGCCACATTGATTTGGTTTTTTTTTGCCACAAAATTTCGCATGTCATGGTTTGAACAAAATGCGCCAATTGCTTATTTATTAATTTCAGTTATTCGATTGTTGCATTTGATTGTATTGTTAATTATTGCATGTTTCGTTTTGTTTCTTTTTCATACTTGTTTCACTGCACTTATGATCGCTCCATTGTTTTTCGCTCTCGCGATATGTATTAGTAAATAAATGCTTTGCATTTCAAATAAGCTGTCGTTCGGGTGTCAATTGATTACAAAAACCTCAATATACATTTATACACATACATACCAAAAGATCTATAGTGACTTGAAATCAAAAAGTCGACCATTGGGCACTTACGGTACAAAGACTGTTGCAAAAGAAACACGAAGCCTCTTGACTCTGATCCCACCAAGATTTAAGAACTATAGGTACAAATGTATATATACGTATAAATAAAATCAAAATCAACGGGACGATGATAGTTTATTAATAGTTGGGGGCAAAATTCGGATTAACTCTCATATAATCGTCAAGTTTCGATTTGAATATAGATAAACTGTTTGAGCTTACCAAATTGGCATGTAGGGAATTCTAAACAAAGCATACACACGCCGAATAAAAATACATTCAACCATGGCCACGGCTGTTGCTGGAAGTTCGAAGGTGGAATAATAAGACCAGGGGGTGGGAAACAGTAGTAAGTATTTTGTATGCGAGGATGAGATCACCTCGCATTCTCCTTTGTGCAAGTGTCCTCAGCTCCAGTCGTCTGAGTCGCCCGGCGAATGACATATTTTCGAGTCCAATGATAAGCTTAGAAGCTCTCTGATATATGCGATCCAGAAGTAAGATGTCTTTTTGGAGCCATGGTGTCCATGCTTGTGCGGCATAGTCTAGAACTGGGTGTATATATGTGTTCTTCATGAGTGGAAAACACCCCGGGGGAAAACGTTCAAATATCCGTCGTAACATGCCGATTAGCCGAGACGCGCTTTTGTAAACGGTTTCGCATTGTAGAGCATTTTTCAAACTACCGCAAATCCAGACACCCAGGTCCATTTTTTCTTCGGCGTACTCCAGGTTTATGTCGCCGAGCTTGTATGGATAGGAAAAGCCAAGGTCACGACCAATCTGAATCATCTTCGACTTTTGCATATTCAATGACAGTTTATTTTCGGATGACCAGTTGTACAAAGCATTCAAATCGTTTTGCAGCAAAATACAATAATCAGCATTGCTGATTCACCTCCATACTTTTAGATCGTCAGCAAACAAAACCATCTTACTGTCATTTAATATTGGTATTGTTGCTGATAGACTTCAGCGACCACTCACAATAATTGCAAGACAATCTGGATTTTTTCTCAATACATCGACTAAACTTAAACTATTTATCTGTGCATTAAAAACACGTTGCATTACTCGATGAAAAATTCCTTTTAGTGAGCCACTGCTTTGGCTCCATCTAAATTCCAAATGCTTGCACAGATTAAACAATACATGTTTAATTAACCGTTTACATAACTCCTTTTTCTGAACCATGGTGCAACGTGTAGCAGACCACTAAACACATTGCAAGAGCATTCTAATTTGAACGTCAATCACTTTCGACTCTTTTCATGAAACTCACTGTCACGAATCGTTGGCCGTGAATAAGTGAATTCTTAGGCTTAATCTTATAGCCCCATTACAATAACCCGATATTTATTGATGCTCTACAAAATCTATGGTCAAAACCAAATCGTTTCCGCACACGCATCCTTGAAAACCCTCCTGACAGTGGTTACGTGAAACTTTCTTCGCAATAAAGAATGAAGATAAGATCAATTCTCAAATTAACAGAAAATGTATACCCGCCAGGCGATATCGCACATCAATTTGCGTTTCCCCGCATAAAGCTAAAACCAATTTGATTGATAAATTAATTTTATTATTTGACTACTCATCAGTACTAAGTCTTTCGAAATATTCAATCTTACAATGTCCCACACTGTAAATCGGATCTTCCTAGTGTAGGCCTTCAGATTGGATTTGAATTGTATTATCAGGGACATTCTAATCACACCAACGAGACTTAATAAAGTCAAACGGAGAAAAACTTTGAACATGTAAATGTGTTTGAACGTATTCTGCAATTTATCTTTTTCGAATGAATCAGACAGCATGCTGCCAATACAATACCAGTGTCGTTGACGTTTGGTAAGCTATTGTATTTGCAATGTATCCGTGATCAATATTTTAAAAAGTATGCAATCATTCACTTTACACAATTTCTTTTTCAAAAGCAGATAAGACCCAGGTACTTCAAAATATCGCCTGTAATTCAAGATATGACATTACAAACTGATGAGAAGAGATCTGTAGTGTTCGCATCCCAGAAATGTGGAAATGATTTACTGATCGGCGTGACGAGCAATGCGACGCATTCTGCAGCAGATTTAAGTTATCCACAATAAAAAAACCCGATTAGAGAGAAACATGTCAACCATCTAGGCGTCACCTTTTTGATAAACTTAAATTGATTCATCGTCGTAATTTTCTACCTATCAAAGTTCAGGGTCTTTATTCTCTATTTCTTATACCTGTCTAGGCCTGGGCAACCTGACAGTAATATCGACTACGTACAGTCTCTGACTGTGCGGCACTGCCTGGATCAGGCTTGTGCTTTCATACCATCATACCATACCTATCAAAGTTAGAGCAGTTTTGTGGTAATATTATACTTCTGGCAGAAGCTACGTCTGGTCAAGGATGATAGTCAAGACAGAAAACATGACCAAATAGCACCTTCGTTTTCACCTTTCCGTTGAGCAGCCTATAGTAAGCCTATAGTGGTCAAGTCACACAGGTATGACCAGGATTAATGGTCGAGTTGCATAATACTATTTGCGTTCTCATCAATCTAATACAAGTGAACACGGCCAAGGTCGGCTGACACGGTGGCACACATTTGTATAAGTGCAGAACCAATGGGGTTAAGTTTAAACAATGCATTGAAATCAAAAGTCTAATTAAATATTGAGTATAAAGCGAATATTAGATACTTTGGGATCATTGCTGACGGCGGGATTACAGAAATATCTGCCCCATCCACCTTATTGAACGCTTCATCAAGTAAACACTCGCCATAAGGTTCAATACCACGTTTTAACACTTCCGTATTGTCTTAATCTACGCTGGGGTATGTATCTAAAACGTACTCCATCAAGAGTGAATCATGAACCACGGCTTAACATTTTCTCATCTAAAAAATTTCCTCATATTGCAGCCACTAAAACATTGACCACATACACGAATATCAAGTGGCATGGCGTTTAAATTTAATCGGTCAAGTATTTCTAATTTTAGTCACATGCATGTTACGTATGTATGCTGCCAAGTTGATTGCCAACGGTAATGAAATGGGCGATAAAAATATGTCATGATCCCATTCTGATGTTCCTGTCTAGGCATAGGCAATCAGATGAAATCTCAATCCACATGCAGCCCATGCTGAACGGTTCACTGGGACTACAGGATAGCGGTATTAATGAAATTCTAAATATACCGAAAACAAGTAATATATATTGAAAAGTTTTTGACCGATCAGGAAAAGTTTCTGTGCAATTCTTAGACGGCTCAAGTTTGATTAAATGAATGCACTTTGAGCACAATTCCTATTGGTACTGGCATCCTTGGTCTAACGAAGCTATAAGGTACTAACAAAATGCTTTAATTGCTTAATGTCAGGCATTGTGTTTTATACGTATGCAATGTGCTAAAACAAAGGTATATATAAAATTCATTTTTGAACTGCAAACCAAGATCAACTCCAATAAATAGAAAGAGGAAACGACGCTAACAGTGGCAGTAAATTCTTAAACATTCGGGTGAGCAAGTCTCCAACACAAAGGTCTGAATGAGACTTGCGCTAACCAAACGATGCTTTCAGTATTGGCCGAACATTTTAAAGAACAATTCAGGCTGGCTCCTGCAACGGTTTCGCTGTATCATATGACACAATACGAGCCATGGTCAGATAGCGCAGATCATAGTCATGCAGAAATTGAAGCATCTATCGAATCCTTGAAATGATACAAATCATGTTTTGTGGTGCTCACATCCATTCATTACAACTCATGATCGTGCAGTACTTTGCGGCTAACACCGTGCTAAATCGATTGGCCAGAGGTAGTGAGCTGCATGCTGAAACAGACTGGAGTCTCACTACCATTTCCTGATCTTTTTTTCTTCCTAATATCTGTCTAGGCCTGGGCAACTTGACAATATCTTAGCCCACGTGCAGTCTGACTGTGCCGCACTTTGCCCGGAACAGGCTTGTGCTTTCATACCATACCATGATTCCACGCTAACTGTTCTGTTCAAGGATTGTAGTCAAATCCTGATTGGCGAATGAGATGATTTTCTTCGTGAGGCTTAGTTATCACAAACTGTTTTGGAGAATTGGTTATTATACCCAAATACGAACGTTTCCAGTCTTATTACATGGGGACTAATCGTACTGTTATGTATTTGAAGATCTTAACTCAAGAGCATCATACTTCAAATGATTCTTATACTGACTATCACGACGCATTGTTCGTTTGTCGTTATGCAAATATATTCGAAAACGTATGGAAATATACCGCGAGTATTCTATGATCACATATCAAAATGTTAGAATTTACAAATTTCCCCACTGCTAAGCAGAGATTGCCAAATTTTCCCTTCGATTAAATTTTGAACTAAGAATAAGAGCAAAGAAAATGTACTCGAATGATTGCCAAGATTTCCAATCGTGCGCACTTCTGCGCTGTGCAGCTAACACCGTGCTATATTGAGTTGCACCGGTTGTGAGCTGTACGCACGCTAGAGTCTCAATGTCATTTGTATTTATATTCTTATCTGCCTACGCTTTGGCAACTTAACAATATCCTTAAGTGCTCACTAAAGCTATCACATGACTCATTTGATATACTCGCTTTTCATTGGCAGCTTTGCGAGTTGGAATTTTCTAGTCTTAAAATCAGGCGCCGTTTTCAAACTGTATATGCGGCCACATCACCATGTAGTTTACCACCTCTACATTGGTGCACCGATGTGCAATCGTGTTAAAATTGATTGCCCACCGGGAGTAGTTTGATCGAGAATAACGCCCCGGAGTCTGACTACCATTATGATTTTCCTTACCCATGTCTAGACCTCGGCAGCATGACAGTATCTTAGCCCACGTGCTGTCTTCAACTGTGACACTTTGACTGGACCAGGTTTGTGATTTTGTACAATGATACATACTTGAATGACACTGTTATATGGTGTTCGTATAAAGAACCATGATGTTCAAATATATAATCAGTGATTCACGGCAAAGCACTGGTGGCGATCACATATAAATGCAGTATTCTGCGTCAGAACATTGATTTAGTAAACAGTAATGTATCAGTAGATCGCATTTAGTATTCGTATCAACAATTCGATATCGCTAGATGATGAGGTTCAGCCATACATTTCTAAACCGACCATTTCATCTTGCAATCTGAATTACCTCTGGCACCAGTGAAAAAGCGACCATTTTGGCTCAAGGTGCGAGAAACATTAGTCTTAATTTTTTACAGGACGTTTGTAACTCGACTGTTAGACAAGAGGAGCGTCGAAACGACTGACATTTTTCGCGCTAAAAATGGTGCAAGACCTATTTTAATGTCACAAAGTTTATTCGGCGCCTGGTCCTGATAGGGTACACCGGATTCTTTTGAAGGCCTTGGCGGGCATCATATAAAAACTACTTGTTTTTTTTATTATATATGCTTGAAGATTGGGAATATTACTTTATAAAACAAGTGTACCGGTTGACTATTCACCGGTTACTCATACTAGATTAGTTTGCAAACTGGTGTATACTTTTTGTGGACAAACTCAAATTTTGCCTTATTGTAGGCAATTTTGCTGACAGTACTGTCCTCCGACGCAAAAAGCATAGTGAAGTGTCCGCTTTCTATCAACCGACGTAAATGTACATTTATGCGTTTTTTCTCATGTCTAGTCCAGGGTAACTTGACAGTATCTTAGTCCACGTGCAGTCTATGACTGTGTGGCAGCTTGCCTGGATCAGGCTTGTGCTTCCATACATTGGACGGTAGGTATGTACGTATTTTATTGGCGGTAAAAAATTGAAATTAGTTGAGAATGAACATGACCCGCGTACAACTGTGACTCGTTTAAAACGAGAGGACACAAACAGAAAAGCTGATGACGCAAGCAGCGGCTGGAGGCCAATTAATCGTTAGTTGTGCAAATGAGTAGTACCTTTGTGTTGCGCGGCTAACAACGGCAGTGTGCTGCATGCTAAAAGACGCTGGAATCTCACTGTCACTTCCATGTTCTTTCACATATCTAAGCCTTGGCAACATGAAAGTAGCTCAGCGCACGTGCGTTCTGACTGTGCGGCACTTTTCCTGGATCAGGCTTGTGCTTTTATACATACATAATCGTTAGTTCTCGGTGATTACGCACAGGTTTCGCATCCCATTCTTACTTACGTAACTCAAATGCAGCAATATCGGTTTTTGGCAACCTTTCTAATCTGGGAGAATGCAAATGGTGCGGTATGGGACGGGAAGTATAAGAATTGAAATCCTTTCCTGTAAAAATTTCAATGACTAACCCGATCGCATGTAGCTCGACGTATGTGCTACTTGTTGCTAATTCACCGGATATTATTGTATTAAATCCAAGCCCGGAAACAGGCAGCGCCGCACATGGGCTAAGATATTCTCAGGTTGTTCAGGCCTAGGACAAATAAAAAAATGGTAGTGGAACTACGTTTTCACATGCAGCTCAATATAACAGGTTATCTGTGTGGCCCAGCATTACTGGATGATTGCACATCCGAGTCTGGTGACTAACTGCGCGAGATTTTTGTTATTAAATGCTCGAGAAACCGAGGCTATGCTGTCATGTTTCAGAAGCACAGGACTCTCTACATACCATATTTCACGTTTTAACAAGTTAATAATTTGTGCAATGCGCTTTCGGTTGAGTTAATTGCAGTGATCTTTGGAAACCCGATCAAACAGCTCGTAAACAATTTACTGCTTAAAATCATTTGAAAGACGTACCACATTGTACAGGATTACTTTGTGTTGATCTCCTTAGCAAATTTAACGAGTAAATAGATTCTGGTAAAAAGGGCTCGACTTTCTGCTGTCTATCAAAATGAACTGTTTAAGTGTTAAACAACCAGTCTAAGTACTATCATGAATTTTAGTTGGTATCAATGCATTTCTAGCAAAACTATTCAGTATCCGATAGTAGTCATGTTTTGTTTCGAAACAGATTCATCTTTCAACTTCTTGTTCCGACTAGTGAGGATCAAGGTTCGGTCGAACGACCACATGACATAATCAGTTGAAGCACTATAGCTAACCTCAACTATTTACAATTGAGCAGTATTTTGTGCTGCATAGGTATCACCATGCCAAATTGATTTACCAAGTGTTAAGCTGCACACGGATGTATCAATATCATTTTCTCATATCAGTCTAAGCCTGGGTAACGTGATAGCAGCGTAGATCGCGTTCAGTCTACGACGATGGCACGCTGCCTGGATGCAGGCATGTTTTTATACATACTTCCATAATATAAATAGTAAAAATAATTAAGTCGTCGAAGACCGAATCACGTGAAAGTGGTCCCGCGATCGACGCCATACAAAGTAACAATTAACGTTCTCAGTCCCCAGTAAACCTTACAACAGGAGCCACAAAAAACTAAGATAAGGCGTAGAAATGCATTTACAAAATATTTAACATGATTGGACGAGAGTTATGGTTTCACCCTTTAGCAAAATACGACCTGAAAATTAATAACTTAAGATCATGCTTACCGAGAGGCTTCTTTGCACCAGACTTCATATGACGTTCGCAAGCGTCTTGCAAAACTAAATTCATGTATTCATCGAAACCCTGCAAATTTTGGTTACGCAGCACAAACGTACTATTATGACGCCTTCAATGCGGAGATTGCATTGTTCGTAAAGCCAAATTTGTACGCGAGACTTCTGCCGCACAAGTTTATTGAAAATGAGAAATTTACCTTTTGCAAAAAATTATAAATTACACCCTGGGTATTGATGAATTACATGAAAAATAACTTACAATCGGTTGCTGAATAACTTTTTGCTGACGACCTCTGCCACCATGCATTTTAAATTTTGCCGCGTAAGGATTTCAAGGATAAATTTATTATTAGTTCTATCAGTATCAGTATCAGTATCACAGGGCAATAGTCGACCAAGTCGAAACGAGTGCCCAGATTCTTTCGGAGGTGTGCTTGAAAACACCCACCACTACCAGGATTGATTCGTAAGTAACACAGGTGTGTGTAACTGTGAATGGAAGATCGGAGATGTCTCATCACCGAAAGGTGAGAGAGTTATGCATGTTGTATGTCCAATCGAATGAAAAGACGATGGACAGCAGTTTATTTCCACAAATGCGAAAAATGAAAAAGAAACTCTTTTTTGTGTTTTAAAATGTTTTTCGTATATTTTTGTGTTTTTTTTTATCATAAATATGGAGGGATTTAGTCTTATGGGCAATGCTCCGGGAAGAGCACCTGCCACCGTTCGTCCAGCCCATGTTTGAACGCAATTACTGAAGTTGCCATGATTAGTTCTGCGGAAAGTGAGTTCCACGCGTTCACTATACGGATGCTAAAGAAGTGCGTTCTGGATTCGAGCCTGGTGTGCTGTTTACTTAGCTTAAGACTGTGCCCTCGTGTACCAATCAAAGGAGAGAACCGAAAGAAATCATCGAATTCGAGACAACTTAATCCTTTGACAACCTTAAAGGTCTCTATAAGATCCCCCCTTAGGTGCCTCCTCCTAAGTGAGAAAAGTCCTAGTGTTAATAGACGATTTTCGTAATTGGTGTGTGCTAACCCCTCCATCATGCGAGTGGCCAGTTTCTGTACCTTTTCTAGCTGCATGATATCCTTCTGGTAATACGGCTCCTAGCCTGGATACAGTATTCCAAATGTGGCCTTACTATTGCCTTGTAAAGGTGCAATAGCACCTCAGCTTTTCTGCAAGTGAGGGCTGAACGTAGTCGAAAGAGATCCCTCCTGGCCCTTTTAGCTGCAGCAGCACATTGGCCAGCCCACTTAAAGTTTGCGGAGACTGCGATTTTTTGCGAGCTTCATTGTATGCCATCTAGTTAACGTGCTGATCACTCGGAACGACACTATTCGACAACCATCATAGCTCATGTCTTTCGGAATTCGGAAGGTTTCTATTAGTTCGCCCCTTACTCCTGGCACCAAAGCGAAAGGAGACCTCGCAGGGTTTTTTAGACAACCTTTAACCATTTATGTAACGAAATGTTGGACGCCCCCTAGTAATTATATATCTTTTTGGAAGAAAGGGCTCCAGCCTTGCACTCAGTATTCTAACTGAGGCCTCACAATCGCCTTATACAATAATATAAATACTCCATGCATTCGACATGTTAGAACATATTTAAGCCGATAGAGCTTTGCTCTAATTTCTCGTGCAGCTGAGGCACTTTGCTTAGACCATTAGAAGTCCGCTGTTACGATCTACAAACTTTATTATCTGAATAGTTTGAAATCGATTCTGAGGCAGTCAGTGTAATTTTGTCGACTGATGCAGACAACAGATGAAATTTAATATAGGTTAGATAAAGATCCCACTCCCGTGACCATTTATTAACTTTTCCATATTTCTCAACAGATCACCGTGATCACTGTAACCGGTGAATTTGAAATCATCTGCGAACTTGTATCTTGGTCATGACAACTGAGATTCCAAATCATCAATAATGATCAGGAACATTATTTGGCATAGTAGTGAACCACATGGGAACCCATTGGTAGCTTATGGTAATTCGAAAGTAGTATGAATCACACACTTGGAAGAAACAATCACGCAGGAAACTCGTTATCAAATTGTGGGGCTAACTGGATACTCCTTGGGACGCGAGCTTCAACCTCAGGAACCTGTGACAGAATCGAAGGCCTTCGTTAAAGTGTCTTGAAAATTCTATCTAAAAAGCTCAGACGATTCCAGAGACACGACCTTCCTTAGATAAATCCATATTGAAACGTGCTTAATGATGAATTGTGCACGAGGTGGCTGCATAACCGATCCCTGATAAGTCGAAGTCTATGCATTAAACATTAGTCAAGAGTACTGGTCAGAAATTCATAATCACTTTTTCGCAAAATTCTTTCGCAATGAATACCACAATGACTTACTTCAAGTCATCCGGTAGGTTGCCTATGCAGAGCGAATTGTTGTATAACATATATTTATTCAAAGATTTATTGAAAGATGATATGCTGGTAAAAAGCCATGCTTTACAAGACCCACAAAAATGTACTTTGGGTCGGATGGTAAAAAATATTAAAATATTGTTAGAGATTATTGCCAAACGTGAAAAACATGCTTGTGCATTTCTACATCTAGTGATTTTTTTGAAAACGTCAATGGTTCCAGATTTTACTACATGAGTAGGTAAACTGTTCAACAATTGCACAATTAGAACGGAAAACGCATATTTGCGGCAGTTCAACTTGCTATGCTCTTGGTAAATTTTCATTGGTGACCACGCAGATGTGTGTTATGGGAAAGATGAAATAAACGACTGCAAGGATGATTTGTTTGATTGAGCACTGTAAATGAATATTTGTGCTCCGCGTTTCTGTCTGTATTAAGCCGAATGCAGATTCAATATTTTATGTCTTATTTCGTATGCATAATCAAAAAGTCCCAGGACGAGTTTGTCGCTCTGTGTAAATGACGAGATTTTTGTGTAAAATTCCTTCTTATTTTCTGTTTGAACAATTGGATTCTTCTTAATTCTCAACAATTTTATCTTACATTGTTTTTGTGTACACATTTTCCTTATGCACTTGTATACCCCGTTTTGTTTTACTGAAGTAATTTATATTGCTTGGCTGCCATTAAAATTCCACATATTTTGCTCGTGGTATTTGGAGAAAACAGAGACGATTGTTCACCATTGTATTGGTAATTTTATTTCTTTGCATTTATCATTTGGCAGTTTATCTTGTCAGCATTGGCTGAATTTATTGTTGTCATTTGGAAACTTTGAGCATTTTTGGCTCACATCATTTGTACAACCCGGTACAGTTGAGGTTCGTCTATTGTTATTGTCTATTAATATTGTCCATAGAACCGTAGAAAACTCGAATCATTGTTTTGAATTGTCGAACTAAGAAACGGGTGGACTACGCGTTAAACAGCGACTTTAGTCATTACAGTTCTCAACTCGGATTGTTCTATTTGAAGAAACAGAAAATTGAATTGCTCATTTGGATACAGTCAATTTGGATCGTCTGCCTATTTGAAAAAGGATCAACTTGGATCTTCGTGCCGCAATTCTATTTTGTTTCAAACTTGGTGACGTCTCCTGTTTTTCTTTTTTTATATGTTCGTTTTTGCATTAATTGATAATGCCTAAAAAATCGAAACGGTTGATCCCTACTGGGGAACATATTGATAGTGAATTTAATGACACTGCTGGTTCCGCCTCACATAGCTCTTGCTTGTCGCCTTTAGGTAGTTGTAATTTAGAACCTAAACCCGAATAGGCTATGCGGGATTTACAGCAGGATTTAGTAGTAGTGAAGGAAATGATAGCTCGGTTGTGCCGATCCAACGACAATCCGGTGGCTAATTTTCCTGTCGCAGATCGTCAACTTGAATCGGAAGTGGGCAAAGCGCCACAGATAATCGTGAACGATTCTGCTTCACTTCCAATGGTTAAATTATCGTCATTTGATGGTAATCCAGTGGACTACTGGAAATTTTTAAGGTAGTTCGAATGCCATGTGGAATCAAAAACTACTGATTCTGGTCAGCTTCTATTGTACCTCACATATTATTGCCGAGGTAAAGCTCGAAATGCGATTGACGCTTGCGTGATGTTGCCGCCTAAAGAAGGTTATGAAAGAGCACGCAGCATTCTAAAGGAAATGTTTGGCCTACCTCATGTTGTTGCACGCTCGTTATTGAACGAGATGTTGAGTGAAGCAACACGGGTAAGAAACACTTCCGATAGTCTGTCAAACCTCGCATTGAGGATGGAAAACTGCCAAATTGCTTTGAAGCAAATGGGTTGTGAAGCAGATTTAAATTCTGTAACCACCTTGGAAGGCGTTGTCAAGTGTCTACTTGTCACCTTACAGCATCAGTGGGCTGATGCGGCGGATCAACTCAGCATGGATGGCCATGGAGTCACGTTTGAGCACCTGACACAATTTGTGTCACGGCGTGCACGTATCGCAAGGAGCAGGTTTGAGCAGCTGCTTGAAACAACTAGCTCAAACACGCATCATCAATCACCTCGTGCATACCCAGATGCGAGGAGTGGTTTCCAAACCACTGAGAAAAGAAATGTTTTTGTTACCACAAGTGATGTAAGGCTTAGCATGAAATGTTGCATTTACCAGGCATCTCATGAGTTACAAAATTGTCCGAAATTTATTGAATCGGATGTCAAGTCGCGCTGGGAAATCGCCAGGCGCAACGCAGTTTGTTTTTTATGTCTGCGACCGTCACATGGCGCTGTGTCATGTAAATACAAGCCGTGGTACACTGCCGAAAATTGCGGTAAACGACACCACACACTTCTACATTACAACCACGCTGCAGAGAAACCGTCCACGAATATTCATTGCAGCCATGCGACATTCAGTGCAAAAGTGTTCTTAGGTTCTGTACACATCAAGATCTAGACTCCAAATGGGCTTATAGATGCAGTTGCCTTCTTGGATAGTTGTTCTGATACCACTTTTGTAACGTCTGTGACGTGAGTAACGCGTATTCCACCCGTTTCTTAGTTCGACAAATTCAAAACTACAATTCGGATGTTATACGGTACTGTAATTAGCAACAATTACAACAGCAATAATTATACAAACCTCAACTGTAAAGGAACGTACGACAAACAGGAGACAAAATAATCCAGAATCAATTATATCAAATGCAAACAAGTTCAATGACGACCTGAGATATAAATAAAATGAACGGAGTTACCGAAATTGCCGTCCAAGATGTCTATCAAAGACAAGACACCCAAAAGTGGTGTCAAAATTCAAACCAAATTACGAGTGCCCAAAATGGCAACCAAATTCAACAACAATGACCGACAATGGCCGAAACGAACAATTCAAACAAATAATTGACCAAAGGCGTGTAAAGAGAAGATTTACAATAGCAAGTTTTTAATAACAAAGGAAATGTTTTCCATCAAATACAGCATAAATATAAAATACCGGAAAATATAATCAACAAAATTTAGATTCTGGAAATTGTTTCAAAATATAAGGTAAAGACGAAGGAAAAGAAAGAATTTCATAAAGTTGAATCTTACACCTCCGGCCAAATTCTTCCTAGGACCCTAACGTATAAACCCAGAATAGCAAATGACTTTATTTAGTGGTGAGTCACACACGCCACGTCGCATTGCCATCATTGGACACATGTGGCTTTTTATAGGGAAATAGTTTGCCAGACTAAGACCCACCACGTCCTCCGGTTCTGCCACCGTTCCTTACAAGAAGCTTACGCGCGCATTCCCCGCCGAACGAGCCTTGTGTATTTCATCCTCAAATAGCGACATCTTGCGCCATCTAAACAACTCTAATCTGCAAATTGAAATAAGTGTATCCGGTGTCCGAAACACAAATGGCTCATCGGGCACACAACCAAACGTCTTTCGCCACTCATATGAATAGTCACGCCGACCATCTGTCGCCCCCACTTCGGCTGATTCACTGTCATGTGAGCCAGGCCTACTATTCATTTTGGCTGATTTGGTGTCAGGTGAGCCAGGCTTAGTCTCCATCTGATCCGAATTAGTGTCGGGAAATTCAGTCACAAAATCCGACTGAGCTAATTCAGTGTCAGGTAACTCAGCTTCCTGATCACAACCGACAACACAATGGTCAATATCCTCAGACGTTTTACACGCAGGCCCCTGCTATATCCAACTCAGCAATGTCTTCGTTGCGAACGGACGGCCTCTTCCACCGAGCCGCTGTTCTAACGCACAGTGTGCATCAGGAACGTCGCAACCAATCAGCACTGTCACCGGCGGATCAAGAACGTCAAATAATCCAACGCCCTTTAAATAATCATAACGTTTACGCAGAGCGCTAGTTGACGATTGGGACACATGCGGCAAGGTTTCTGCGGTGTAAGCATTCGAAACCTGAATGACTTCTCCACCATCTGCAGAAAGAATATTTAAGTTCAGACGGAAGCAGTTCATTACCCGTTGATGGCCCAAGGTTGTAAGCGACACCTGAGCAGGGCACTTCGGCATATTGTATTTTTTAACGAATTCACTAAGAACTAAGGTGGCATCTGAACCACCACCCAGGAGCGCTACTGCGTCAATAAGTCCGGACGACGTTTCGATCTTGACAGGCACGGATCCTAAACATACCCTGGCACTTAATGCCGCGTGACTGCAATTTATGTTTGCCGGCGGATTTCTTACCAGTTGATCGTTATGCAGGAGCGTGTGGTGCCGACCGCCACAATTTTCTGCAGTGCATCGAGATCCATTCATATAATTGGCAGACCTATGGAACTGCCGAAGGCATAGGAAACAAGCCGATACCCGTTTGGCCATATCCAAACGACTCTTTACGTCGGGATTCCTAAATTCGATGCATTGATGTAATTTGTGCTGTCCCTTGCAATTACCGCATTCCAAGCTGTTTATGGATCTGCCAACAAGTGTAGCATTGACATTCCTTCGTACGCAAACATTTGAAGCATGGGCTGCTGAATTCTGCGTCGTGTCAGGGCGACAAAGCTGACCAAATCGACTTCTACCAACTCTTGCCTTACGAGAAACAAACTCGGAAAGTCGTTCAAAGTTTACATCCGAACCGTCAGCCGTAATCACGTCGGCAGCATCGGCCCACTGCTGCTGTGAGGCTACAGGTAAGCACCTTACAACACCTTCCAAAGTGTTGACCGAATTCAAGTCGGCCTCGCACTTCATTTGTGTCAGCATAATATGGCAATTTTCCATCTTTATTGCTAATTCAGATAAACCATCTACCTTCTCTGAAAGCGTTCTGGCTTCTCCGAACAATTCATCCAGTGTAGACCGAGCAATGACATGCGGTAAACCGAACAAATCTCGCAGTATTGTTTTTGCTCTCATATAACCCTCAGTGGGTTGCAGCATGACGCAGGCATCAATAGCTTTACGAGCCTTATCACGGCAATAAAACATCAGATATAATAATCTTTGTGCCGGGTCCGTAAGTCGCGATTCAATGTAGCATTCAAATTGCCTCATAAATTTCCAATAGTCAATTGGATTACCATCAAAGTATGATAATTCAACCTTGGGTAGTCCGAGGCTGATATTCATTGAGGGCTGAAATTCGGTTGTTGTCGTCCCGCTCCGTTCTGACCTGCTGTTCTTGCCAGCTATCAAATTGTTCTCCTCTAGTTCTCTCTTTTCCTTTTTTAAGCGCTCTATCGTGGATCTAGCTACGGATAGCTGCTGCTCTAAATCCAATGCGCATTGGGAAGCTGTATCTATGCCCTCTGGCTTATTGCACTCAGTCAATGCTACCTTAGAAGCAACTTTAGGCATTTTATACAAAAGGATTCAAAGGGATAAAAAGGAAACAAATAAAAAGGGACGTCACCGATATTGTAAACTGAATCGATTCGCGAATCTTCAACTGCACTTCTCGCCAAGTTCGAGAAGAATCAAATTCCAAGTTCAGTACTGTATTTTCTCCAATTGAGACAAATACGGTACAAATCGAATTTCAAGATGAGTATTGCTTCAACGAACCAAATTGAGTACTTCAAAAAATTGTAATGCTTCGACGCACCAAGTTGATTACTGTAATGTCTGTGACGTGAGTAACGCGTATTCCACCCGTTTCTTAGTTCGACAAATTCGAAACCACAATTCGGATGTTTTACGGTACTGTAATTAGCAACAATTACAACAGCAATAATTATACAAACCTCAACTGTAAAGAAACGTACGGCGAACAGGAGACAAAATAATCCAGAATCAATTATATCAAATGCAAACAAGTTCAATGACGACCTGAGATATAAATAGAATGAACGGAGTTATCGAAATTACCGTCCAAAATGTCTATCAAAGACAAGACACCCAAAAGTGGTGTCAAAATTCAAACCAAATTACGAGTGCCCAAAATGGCAACCAAATTCAACAACAATGACCGACAATGGCCGAAACGAACAATTCAAACAAATAATTGACCAAAGGCGTGTAAAGAGAAGATTTACAATAGCAAGTTTTTAATAACAAAGGAAATGTTTTCCATCAAATACAGCATAAATATAAAATACCGGAAAATATAATCAACAAAATTTAGATTCTGGAAATTGTTTCAAAATATAAGGTGAAGACGAAGGAAAAGGAAGAATTTCATAAAGTTGCATCTTACAACTTTGATTCTTAATGACTTCGTTGAACAGAACAGGATGCCTAAAAGTCCTGCGCAAGTTTCATTGACCACTTTGGGTCATCAGCGTAAACTTACTTGTTCTCGTTTGAAATTTAAAATACAGTCGTTTGACGGCAGTCAAGTAATCCACGTCCCTTAGGCTTACACAGTAGAAAAGTTGCCGCTTGTATCACAATGTCCAATGGTAGCTTCGAGTGAACGGCCTGCATAATGAAAGACGTTGACTTCCTTGATGTTAGTGATCAGCCTGTGACTGTACTCATAGGCTGTGATGTCCCTAAAGCACATTCGGCGTTGGAACAGCGCTTAGGAGGCAGGCGCCGTCCATTTGCAACCAAAACGCTGTTGGGGTGGATTTTGCAAGGGCCGGCATGCCAAACTCCAAAGGATATCTTGTGTTTGAATTCTTCTTTGGAGCAAGGGTCCATTGATGAATGTGTCAACCGTCTGTACAATGCAGAATTTGCAGACATATCCGCTGAAGGAAATGAACGATCGGGCGATGACGAAGATGCATTGTCGCTCGTAAGAGGATCAAAAATTATCGACGGTCATTTTCGGGTACCGCTACCTTGGAAGCCTGATAGAAGCAAACTGACCACAAATTATTTGTCAGCGGAAAGGCGCTTAAGCTACTTGCGGCGTCGATTTGAACGCGATAGTGTTTTGTTCGAGCGTTACAGCAAGGTTATGGCCCATCATTTGGAGATTGGTTATATCGAACCCGTTCTGAATTATGCCACGGAGAATATTGTTTGGTATTTGCCGCACCATCCGGTTTTCAATCCTAAGAAACCGGAAAAGCTGGGAGTAGTTTTGGATTGTGCGGCTAAAAACAATGGTGTGTCGTTGAATGATGTACTATTTCAAGGACCAAATCTGACAACAAATTTGATCGACGTATTGCTGCGCTTTCGATTACATCTATATGCTGTTGCTGCTGACATTGAAGAGATGTTCCTCCAAGTCAAAGTGCCAAACTATGATAGAGACGCACTTAGAATTCTCTGGTGGGAAAATAATGATATGCGGGGTTCCATTAAAAAATTTAGGATGACAGTTCTTCCCTTTGGGGCAACGTCGTCCCCATTTTGAGCTACGTTTGCACTGTGTAAAACGGTCGAGGAGTTCGATCATTTATTTGAAGAACGAATTGGGAATTATGTTTCGAAATTTTTTTATGTTGATGATTGTTTAGTATCAGTGCCTACTCAGGAGGGAGCGAAGTCCTTGATAAGGCAGTTGTCATCATTGTTACGAATGGGAGGTTTTCGTTCGACAAAGTGGAATCCCAATGACCGTATCTTACTTGATGATGTGCCTGCGGATGACCGCGCACCCAACGTACGAGCCATTAGCCACGATGAGCTACCGATGGAAAGAAGGCTGGGTGTTAAATGGGATGCAGCCACAGACGAATTTGCGTTTGATCTGAAACTTGCAAAACGCCCAACAACGGAACGAAGTTTATTGTCAGTAGTCAGTGGTTTGTATGATCCACTTGGCTTGATGAGTCCTTGGATTTTCCCTGGAAAGGAATCGCTACAACGTTGTTGCAGAAAACCTTTGGGTTGGGACGAACCGATGTGTGATGATCTTCAGCTAGTGTGCGACAAGTGGATCAACAGCATGCATTCGATCAAAGAGTTACGTGTTCCACGACGCATTTGCGAAGTAAATGAAGGTATGATGTCCTTTAATCTACACGTCTTCAGTGATGCCTCGGAATCTGGCCATGGCGCCGTTGCATACGGACTTTCATATAGTGATTCAGTCATGTCGCCGGTTCGTCTCCTGTTTTTGAAATCTCGAGTGAATCCTCTGAAAACGGTATCCATTCCTAGGTTGGAATTGTCTGCAGCGATTCTTGCGGTACGTATATATTTGATACTAAAATCCGCTTTCGGTGAACTAGTTAAAGACATCAACTTTTGGACTGATTCGATGACTGTTTTGTATTATATTACCAATCGAACTAGTCGCTTCTCAACGTTTGTAGCGAATCGCTTGACGTTCATACACGAACACACGATACCATGCCAGTGGAGGCATGTTGGTACCCGTTATGATCCAGCTGATTTGACCTCACGGGGTGCCATGGAGTTGTCTCAATTGGAATTTTGGTTAAACGGCCCTGACTTTCTAAGAAAAACCATTGATACGTGGCCTGAAATTGGTAATCCACAGCGCACCGAGCAAGCTGAATTCCAGCGTGTTAATTGTAACATTACGTCAAAGGATTCAGAACGAGGAATAGACAACATTCTTCATCGATTTTCTAGTTGGAAAAGACTTTTACGCTCCATTGCGTGGCTGGTCCGTTTCAAACGTTACATTGTTGTTATGTTTGGTCATCATTCCGATAGATCCTTATCGGTAGGCAAACTTTGTTTTGATGAATTACAAAATGCCTAATCCGACATTATTCGATTGACGCAGCGGAATGCCTTTGGAGACATAGTGCTAAGTGAACCCTGCAAAGTCAATTTTTCATCGTTGAGTAAATTACGCCCTTTCATTGATCAGGGTATGTTGAAGGTTGGTGGAAGACTGCAGCATTCTGATCTTGCAGTTGAAAGCATTCATCCCGTAATAATTCCCAAGAAGCATAATGTTACTGACTTATTGATTCGTATCGTTCATTTGCTCGAAGGACATTCAGGGCCAGCGCATACCCTTAGCGTCCTGCGCAGAAAATTTTGGCCCATCGGTGGACTGTCATCTATAAAGCGGGTACTTGGAAAATGCCTCATCTGCAAAAGGTTAGATGACAGACCCGCATCTCAACTGATGGCTGATCTTCCTCCAGTTCGCGTTGCCACAGGCTCGTATCCTTTTGCCAAGGGGGGATTGGACTATTTTGGACCGTTCGAAGTAAAGCGAGGTCGATCTATTGAAAAACGTTATGGATGTTTGTTTACTTGCTTGCAGTCACGCGCTGTTCATATAAAAGTAGCTCATTCTATGGATACCGATTCCTTTTTGATGGCGCTCTTCCGCTTCATTGGTCATCGAGGTAAACCCTAAGTCATATATTCAGATAACGGATCCAACTTCGTCGGTGCTGAACGAGTGTTGCGTATTTGGTTGAAAGGATTGGAGAGCGACGGTTTATCGGAAAGGCTAGCTTCACACAGTATTAAATGGTGTTTTAACACTCCATACTCTAGTCATCGAGGAGGTGTTTGGGAACGATTGATAAGATCAATTCGTCGTGCTTTGAATGCTACATGCGCACAACAAACACCATCCGACGAGACCCTGCAAACCGCCTTGATTGAAGTTGAGCGGATTCTGAACAACAGACCGCTTGTTCCTTTTTCTTCAGACGACATCGACTCCCTTTCTCTGTGTCCCAACGACTTGTTGCTGAATCGCTCAAATGATGGAATGCGTTCTGAAGATGGGTTTGTTGACAGTTACAAGAGAAATTGGAAACAATCGCTGCACTTGGCGAACGTCTTTTGGAAGCGTTGGAAGTCAGAGTATCTACCACTGCTACAGACAAGACAGAAGTGGATCCATCGTAAACGTAATTTCCGCGTTGGGGATATCGTACTAGTGAACAATGTTGAAGCTCCGAAGCGTGCTTGGCCACTAGGTATTGTTGTGGATATTCACGTGAGCGAAGATAATTTAGTCAGGTCTGTTGTTGTTCGTACAAAGAATGGTTTGGTTACCCGCGATATACGGAAAATTTGTCTGCTGGAAGGATCTCAAGAAGACGAAGGCCCGGAGGTTGGCGCGGTGGCGCAAATAGGGCAAGCCCGAACTTCTTAAAGGGTCAGGAGCAAAGCTGGAGGACGTGGTGAGTCTACGTTTGGCAAACGTTTTCTCTATAAAAAGCCACATATGTCCAGTGATAGCAATGCGATGTGGCGTGTGTGACTCGCCACTCAATAAAGTCACTTGCCGTTTGTCTTGCCTTTTTTTGGGTTACGATTGGAGTAGTTGGGTGAAGAGGCGGAACTAATCAGTTAGTTTCATTCAGAACACTAGGTTTAGAAGGAATTCGGCGGGAGGTGCAAATGACGAAATTTTGTGTAAAATTCCTTCTTATTTTCTGCTTGAAAAATTGGATTCTTTTTAATTCTCAACAATTTTATCTTACATTGTTTTTGTGTACACATTTTTCTTATGCACTTGTATACCCGTTCTGTTTTATTGAAGTAATTTATATTGCTTGGCTCCCATTAAAATTCCACATATTTTGCTCGTGGTATTTGGAGAAAACAGAGACGACTGTTCACCATTGTATTGGTAATTTTATTCCTTTGCATTTATCATTTGGCAGTCTATCTTGTCAGCATTGGCTGAATTTATTGTTGTCATTTGGAAACTTTGAGCAATTTTGGCTTACATCATTTGTACAGTTGAGGTTTGTTCATTGTTATTGTCTATTAATATTGTTAATAGAACCGTAGAAAACTCGAATCATTGTTTTGAATTGTCGAACTAAGAAACGGGTGGACTACGCGTCAAACAGCGACTTCAGTCGTTACAACGGGCAACCGTAATCGACTCGGATAGTACATTTTTGACTCTCACGTTCAGCTTACGGGATATCAACCATTCTTTAATCCATGCCCGGAGTTTACCCTCTACTTCGTAGGTGAGTAGTTTTGACGACAGTATTTCGTGATTGACACTCTCGAAAGCTTTCGTGAAATCGATATAAATCACATCCACGGAGTTGCCGGCATCCAGTAGCTCAGATCAAGCTTCTTTTGCTAATAGCAAGTTTTTCAAGCAAGATCGTTTTTTCCTGAATCCATGCCGTGCCTCGGAGATTACAAAATGTTTGGGTGTATATAATCTATACCAGGTGAACCTGTTTTCTTTATCGTCATTAATTTTGTCTGAACAACGTTGGAGGAATACTCCACCCAGTGAAGATTTGGCAGGCTGCAGCTGTCAGAGTTAAAGGACTGTCCATAGCAAGTTTGTCAGGCTAGATCGTTTTTTCCTGAATCCATGCCGTGCCTCGAAAATTAAATTATTAATCTCAAAGTAATTCGGCAAGGCACCAGCTATGATGCACTCCATTACTTTGGATAGCACTGGTAATAAAGCTATCTGACGATAGTTCAAAGGATCTTTTCTCTCGCCACCCTTGCAGATGGGACTAATCAGGGCAGTTCTTTAAGTTTCTGGCACAAGGCTCTGCTCAAACATCATCGTGATTACGTCAGACGTCGGTATTGCCAATTAGAAAGATAGATTATACAAAATGTTTGGGTGTATAATATTTATACCAGGTGAACCTGTTTTCTTCATCGTCATTAGTTTTGTCTGAACAACGTTGGAGGAATACTCCACCCAGTGAAGATTTGGCAGGCTGCAGCTATCAGAGTTAAAGGACTGTCCATGAATCGACACTTGTGAGATTACTAATGCAAATTGTTGTCGAAAACGTTAGCGCAATCTTTAAATGACGTCACTATTCCAGTAGAAGAGGCTAGTGGCAGTATTCCCATTTTAACATTACGAAGGTCGTTGACTAAACTGATTTGGTAATCCATTCTGTCTTTTCGAATGAGAGAGCCATACTTATTTCTCAATAAGTTATAGTAGCACCAAGTTTTTCCAGATGGATCGTTCAAGTATTCGTATCGGGAATTGTCAAGCTTGCACATTCATTTCAGATTACTGCTTCTAAGAAGCTTTGTTGGACGCTGTTTGCTGCATATTATTTTCACGTTCGATGATAGATCAATAATAACACGGAGTTGCTTGTAAAACGTTTCCCTGATTTCCTTAGCTGAGTTGAGTTACGGGAAATCCCATCGATTTGCAGTAGTAAGAGCTCACAGTTGTATACGTTTGTTGAGTATTTTCTGCTGGTTCGTATTGATAAGTATAATCAAATGTCATGACAACATGATCACTTAATCCGAGTGGAGCTGTATAGGGAACAGATTCTATCATGAGTTCTTTGTTTGTAAGTATGAGGTCCAGGCTAGATGGGGTTGGTTCAGATCGAAATCGCGTTGGTTGTTGCACATGGTTGTAAAGAGGGGTGCAAGTCATTATTTCTTGAAAAAAGCTTTTGATTGAATCGTCACCTGTAATGTGTGTTGCAAGAGTTGATACATTAAAATCACCGAGGAGGAGCGAATGTGAATATGTGAGCTTTAATGCAAAACGCATAGCATTAAAAAGAACAGTGTCAGCGGCAGACGATGAATAAGGGGGTCGATAAATCAATGCTAAGAGGCACTTACGTTTATCATGTAGGTCAAAAGAGCAAAACAATGTATCTGACACATCTAACTCGGGGGAGAGAAGTATTGTGCAGTGGATGCTTTCATGTAAGTAGATGAGGACACCGCCAACTTTGGTTGCTCGATGTTGTTTGTAAATAATCATGTGTTGGATTTTGAGTTCAGATTCGTGTATAGAATTTAAGAACCAGGTTTCTGTCACTGCAATGAAATCCCAAGACGCCACGGTCGCACGTGAATACAGTTAAGTGAATTTGCCCAGAAAGCCCTGAGCGTTGGTGTAACAGCATGATAAAGATTTAATTTTTGTTGCAGATGAAGAGCTCATAATAGTGGATTCGCCGACCCAGAATTGGTCGGCTGCTCCACGTTTTTTGTCTCAGGTGCATTTGAGGGAATTGGTAGCGAAGTCATCTCAGGAACAATAGTGTTCGTACGTTTTATGCCATATACAGCCTGAATACGAATTTCAGGAGGTGCGAATTTTCGGCATTGATAGCACGCCTCGAGTATTTAATCCTTCATCTCATCTGTGCGGAATGATATTTTGAGAGGAGGAGGCTGATGCGATTCGTTTTCCGGTGTAAGGCGCATAACATGCGTCGTTATTATGTCCTTTAAACCTAGGATCTCTCGTTAAAATCTTGATTCACTGCAATCGTGAGTAGACGATTACTAGATTCTTCTTCGGTCAAACTGGGCACAACTTGAACTATAACAGCTCTGCGATTTGTAGCCTCTTTTGCTAGTTCCGGATTGTTACGACGAATTTGCCGTTCTTCCCACGGACCGTCCGCAAATAGTCACACAGTTAATTTGTTTACAACTAAGAGAGACGAGGCGAGCAACATATTTTCTACATCTTGGACGGAAATTAGCAGTACACGCAGTAACCTGGGTGTGTTCGCACGAGGTCAGTTCGGGGATCCAAAAAATCGTGTCAGCGATGCAGGTGGGTCAGTGACGCCTAAGCTTCGGCAAAGATCATTCCATTGTTTCCTGTCATCTACTTCGCGTTGCTTTAGCGATAACGAAGTTGATTTAATGAGGTTACTACAAATTACCGTTAGATCTTCAGTGTTTGTCTTTTTGGGAATTTTAGTGTTCAAACTCTTCGGTCAAACCTCTTGCAAATCCTTCGATGATTCAGCACTTCTATCCACTTGACTACAGGTCTTATTCACAGACCCATCGGTCGTACCGAGCTGTTTAAAAAGATTTTGGTCGATTTCTGAAGAAATCAGTGTTTCCGTAGTAGTTAGCGCTTCCCCGTAAGACTTGCGGTTAATGTGGTCAGGGACTGCGTTTAGAACTATTTCCAATGCTTTCTGTCAAGCAAATGTTTGGAAAGACTTTTACGTGTTTTCAAACCGTCTAAGGTTCGCCTTTACAGCGAAAATGCGTTTTTCCATGATTGAATCAGGGTTTCTGACTCTTTATACATCACTAGTTACTTTCAATCTGCATGGATTACATATATAACAGATACCTGGTAATTTATCATTATTATTAGCATGACATATTCGGGCGATAAATACTTTTCACAATTCGCATGAATAGCAATTGAACACATGTAACATTTAACTTGAGGCGATCTGGGACGTACCAGCTTTTTACAAATTTTTGCAATTTTACAAGCCTGTTCGTCAGGTCGGTTAAAGGTCACGCTATCGGTCATTGTTGAACTTCGCGAGATCGAGTCGATATATTGGGCTAAGCGGACGTTTATCGATTGGTGTCTCTCTGTGGAGTGCGAGCAGGAGTGGATGCGATGCAGTGCAATTCAACGGACAGTAAAATGGCGTGAGATTTGATCCGACAGTTTTAACATAACTGTCAGTAAATACCTAATAGCAATATCTTCCTGATGGTATTAGAGTTGTTAATTTTACCCCATTTGGATAATGCATTTAAATCTTTGTTTAGTCTGGCAATGTGAGTTTGTGTTTCAGAAGATGGGAAGGAAATTACTACTTTCATGTCGCCTGCGAACAAGAATAGTTTACTCTGAGAAACGACCGTATGTACATCATATATGTATAGGAAAAAAAGTAATGGACCTAAAACACTGCCTTGTATCACGCCACTTGGAATCAGCAAGGTGCGCGATTTGTCCCTAATAACCTCAACACAGTATGTGCGATCTCTAAGAAAATAAGTGAGCCAAGAATGAAGATTGCCACCTATACCAAATGAACTTAGCTTAGATAGTAATAGGTTATGCGGTACTGTGTTGAAAGCTTTAGTTATGTCAAGGAAGACAACTATAACTAAAAAGCCAATTTCAATTGAACTTGTGATGCAGTCTAATTATTCTAGATGGCAAGTAATGCAGGAATACGTGATCAATGGAATAAAATATACAACGACTGAAATACGCTAAAATAATACCGGTGCAGAGCTATAGAACATACTAAAACGCTTGAAAATCGAAAAATATGATCATTTTACACATTGACAGCCATGATCCAGTCTTTCCAACTGGGGACCGTTTGGGTATACTGTGTTGACTATGGCTCACTTAAAACAATAGGGGTGAGTGAGGAAAACAGAAAAATAGGTGTAAAGTACAATAGAGTACTTTTAGGGACGATATCCAAATGGCTCGGAATTGCTTTCTATACTCGATTCAAACCCGGTTAGAGATACGCGCAGAATTGTCCAATCAATGCAAAACCAATATATTTGCAAACAATTGCTCTATAAAAATGCGGTACTAAAACAAATATACAATAATATACAAAATACCTCAACACTGAAGATCCGGGAATAATTTCAATAACAATTAAGAGCGTCTATGGGCGGAAAATATGGCGCAAGTCCAATCAAGTAAATTGCGAACCAGCAAAAATGGCGGGAAAGATTAAAACAAAATAAGAAGAGGAAGTACGAAGTAAGGAATATTTCAGGAAAGTAAATGTTAGCAACAAAAATAAATGTGTACAATTCGATAAAAGCACAAAAAATGGAATCCAGGCAGGCCAAAATTTAACAAACTTAAATGTGAAAATCACATTTACAATAGGATCGAAATGATATAAAGTGACGATGAAATTACAATGGTGATTTTTCGTTTCGAAATGGTTTGCCAAATGTTGCCTCAGACGATCTATATTAACCGTATTAGGAACGCCAAAAGTATGGTGTAGCACTTTGCTTGGAGTTTAAGGCATTTTTTCAATTTCAAAAATTCCAAGAATACATGGCCAGACAAATTGACCAGTAATCAAATTACGAAAGAACGAATGCCAGAGAACATACGATGATGAAATTGGTCAAAAACAGACATTCTAAGTAACACCAGTACAGAATTATGGAAGTAGTCAGTTAAAAATCACTTAATGAAGTATAAATGCAATTTAAGTTACTTTTTGATCAGAAAATAAGTGAAGGCGTTACCTTAAACTATTGTTATTTACTTTTATATTGTTGAGACTCTGCTTAAGATCGACATTTGATTTACTGATTGCATCTACAACAGGGATCCAGGCACTGGGGATGTAAAGTATATAACTCGTTAATTGCGAAATATAGTCAATTTTAGCTATCACATGTGGTGAATATCTATCAGCTTTTTTAAACAAAGCAAATGAGATTCGTTTGCTATCAGCCCAATCAGTGGAATTGTGACCTTCGATTTAATGTCAAAAATGACGGATAGCATAATTTCTGTCTAACACTTTGAGACCCAACGTAAAGTGTTTAGTAAAAAAAGGCCTTGAGAAAAAACAATTTGTTTGACAATATCGTTGACAGTTAACTGCAAGACAGCACCGAATTCTCATAATGACGCATTCATGGCACGTGCGAGTGAAGCAAAAGGTTCTAGGCCTTGATCAATATAGTTAATGTTCCATTTATAACAGTCTCCAAGAGATGGAACGCAGACAAATCAGTTACCGATTCAGAGTAGTTAGCACCATTAGAAATAAATAATTAGATTTTATTGATTAAACACTGAAATCAACGATACATTTAAAAAAAATAAAGAAATGGAGAGTGGTTGTTTGATGGAATTTATCGTGTAAAGGATAATTCTGGCTCCATCAACATGATGTCCTAACATTTCGAGAAACGAAGCCGAAAACGAATTTATCTGGGCAAGTCACTACACCGTATTGTTGAAGCTGTTGAAGCACTGCACACATATATTTTGCATATTTTTCATCAGAAGAGATGAGATTAAGGACATCGGCAATACATAACTGAACGTAAGATAACCTTCGAAAAATCGTTCAATATACCTATCTGTGAGAGTTTTTTTGCATTGCTTAAACCGAAGAGCATTTCAAGAAATTAGATAAATCTTATATTGAGAGCAGCTTTCAGAATATTTTTATTGGCAACAGGTTTCCTATGACTATCACGCCACAGATATGCATAAGAAAACACCAACTATTTATGTAATTAAAGTGTGAATCCATATATATATGGTGAATATGATACTGATCAGCAATGATAACTCAATTGAGAGCACCAAAATCATCAAATGGACGCCGTGTATAAGTTTTTCTATTTTTTTTTAACCACGTTTAGGGTTCTTGTCCTGGATGGATTTGACTGTCAACTGATTTCAAGTTCGAGCATGTGCGCAATCACACCCTTTATTACTTTGAGCGTTCATGGGAACCAAATGACGATGTTTTTTAAACACAGCACGACCACGAGTCACAGTGGTTGATTGAGAGCACGGTTTGTTAGATTATCAATAAGCTGACGTCCAGAGATATTTACGAGAGTAAATCTACACCAGGAACAACTTTATGACATCCGCAAGAGTAAAAATCCATCATAAATTACGTCTAATTTCACAAAATGCGGTATCTGATAGACAGTAGGAATTCTTGTGCATTTTGCCGCCTGTAACGTTGAGAACGGTCTGTTATCGCGCCTAATGTTGGATAGTGAAATGACGGCAGTTTCCTTACCGGTATTGATGAGGAAACGCTCTAATGTGGATCTATTCTTAGCGTAGAATTGATGGCTGTTGTGGTTACGAGGCCGCACAGTCTCACTGCTTATACTCTGCACTCTCAAGAATGAGTAATAACACATAGAAGTAAAATCTTCGAATTTACTTTGCATTGGTGTACAATAAACATTGAGAGTAGCGTGTTTTAAGTGAGATAGTGCAGTATTGTGTGAAAAGTCATGAACCTAGTCTGAAATGTGAGCGGAGTTCTGGGGACTTGTGTTCTAGTCAAAAATGGCTAACAGTCTGAGAACGTTTACAGTCAGTATCTGATGCTACAACTCCCACATGATTCTATGATTTACGGTTTGCCTCTGTGAAACTGCAGCACGTGTCATGGGTATTGCAATGCTATGTGATAAACTAGTTTGATATTTGATTATATCTGCATCAGGTTTTGCTCGTCACCAAACGAAGTACGTGTAACAATGGCAAGTTTCAACTCATTCTACCGATTATCCGTAAGGCGGTTTTAGAATAAATCAGACAACTGCAAATCAGCCAACATGTCAACAACACGCGTTTATTGTCAAATTTGGCTGTTCACACAGTGAAACTTAAACAATTATTTGATTTGAGCGAACTGGAAATCAATGTCGTTTACACCAACAGAAGGAAGTGTAAAGTGTACAATAGCCTCAGTAAAAATATTTATGAATGATTAATCAGAAAATGCTAGATTCCGATTATCAATTTTTAGCTGTTGGTGGGACAAGGATAGCACTTTTAAAAACTTACGCATTCTGCTGATAGCATTCAATAAATTCTAATACACATCTGAACGTGATGTGACATTCATATCCAGCGCAATCACACATACCCAATATTCCTGTCCCAAATCACCGTTCAACGGTGAAGAGGATATATTCAAATTATGGACAATCGACATGCACTCAATATAACCAAACAATCACGATAAAAGTGTGAAAGTTACAACTATGAAAATACCACCCCCCTAATATGGTCTGGATAAATTCTTGGCGTCAAGATCACCGAAGATTTCAAACGGACAAAAGATAAATAAATTGGCAGTGGTATGCGCTTCTCCGAAATAAATTTTGGACGCATTAAGGGTTTTGGCCACTCATATTCCATTGCATTCTGAAACGAACTGAAACTAAGCGCTCAGCAGACCCAGGCTTGTGTTACGCGAGCACTTTTTCAGCAACCGTGTGGTCAACCACTGGAATAAGCTCCTAGTTGGTATAATAAAACTCCCCAATGCATTAAGTTTTAAGAGTGAATTAGACATTAACTAGCATACCCTATTTCCAAATATTGTCTTTCAATAAAACAGAGAAAACTTAAAAAATGTTTCCTGAATCAATAATCTCTCAGGGTGCTGGTGTAGAGAAACCATACCATACTTTCCAGATATCCGGAAACAAGAGCGTGTCAATAGTCAATAGTCAATAGTTTTATTTTGGTAATAAAAGCTGATAGCTTGTAAGAAACCACTGCGTGGTGTGTACAGAGGGTTGCACAAAGCGTGCTAAAAAGCATACATGATGAGAGAAAAACGGAGGCAAATAGGCCTTATAGCGGGCCATGTTCGCGTATAGCATACACCTTGATTGGACATTTTGGGCTTTTTATAGGGAGAAGTGTCAGCCCAAGACACATTCCCACCACGTCCTTCCGTGCATGACGGACTTGCGGACGGTTGCTTTGGCGTAAGCAAATGTACATCCTATAATCTGATTGTACAAAGCTTTTGGAAATTATTGATCATGTTTAACATGCCTTGGATTTCCAAGAATAAAATTTATTTATAATGGGGTAGATCGGAATGGCGAAAGGTAAACAAAAGTCACTTAAAAGTTGATTGCCATAGGTGTTTGTCTAGGCGCTGCTTAAACAAAGACAGTGACTCAGCACATACCACCTCCGGCGGGAGAGCGTTCCAGACACGGCATATGCGAAGGGGTAGGAAATACCGTCGACTGTTCAATCGGCTGTTCTGATGGGCAATCTTGAGATCGTGCCCACGATGATTACGTCGATTGGATAGAGGCATCAGGAACTTGCAAAGGTGTTGATTCTCTGTGAGAATGCGAAAGGTCAATAGCAAATCTCCGCAGAGGAGTCGGTAGCGGATTGAGAAGAGGCCGCTATACTGCAGCCGTTCTTCGTAGGACATGTTTTGAAGGCCGTTGATAAGCTTTGTTGCTCGCCGTTGTGGCTGTTCGAGGGCGTTCATGTCTTGTTGGAGCCACGGATGCCACGCACTGACTGCATATTCGAGCGGGGGGCGGATGTAAGCGGACAGTAGCTGTGGGAAGAGTCGTCGGTCAAAGCGTCTGAAAAGTCGCCTCAGAAGACCAACACTGTGGTTTGCGGTTCTTGCAGCCTTGTCGTACTGGCTGGAGCAACCCAAGTCTTGCTGTACGATGACGCCGAGGTCGCTTACCGGTTCCACATGGTGCGAAAGCTCGTCCCCCATGTGATAAGCATAACGAACAGAGTGTCGAATGGCCAGAATGTGGCATTTTGTTGAGTTGAACGGTAAATTGTGTTCTAATGACCACTGGTAGAGGCGTTCGAGGTCACGTTGCAGGATTTGATGATCTTCGGAGCTAGATATACGAAGATCATCAAATCCTGCAACGTGACTTCGACTTCCTCTACCAGTGGTCATTAGAACACAATTTACCGTTCAACTCAACAAAATGCCACATTCTGTGAACCGTACGAACTGTACACTCAAAATTGAAGTGCCGGGTTCTCAACCGCATACCGTTTAAAGAAATCTGGGTGCGTGATTGGTTTTAGGCCACCTTCAGCCAAGGGCAACTTGAACTTGAACCTAATGTACATTCACTTTGTGAGCGCGTATTTGGAATAGTCCACTTTTCGGGCCCATCCGTCACCGACTTTTGTCAGAATGCCGTATCAGTTGCAGTGTTCGGTTAGTCCATTTTAATTTCGTGCATCTTAAAGTTATTATCTAGGTGTTTTATTTTACAATTCTTAATTCCATTTATAAGAATAAAAAACAACTATTTGGAGTCTGAAATCTACTAGCCTGCCAAGTTAAAAACATGGTAGACAAACGTTTAAAAACACATAATGATCTCGTTGCTTCATTGACAGTGAATAATTTCATGTTTTAATTTTTGCACTAGCGTAAATAGTGCATACCAATAATTGAAAGAGCGGGTAGTGAATACATTTTGCGTGTAACGATGTTTTTTCAATTTTACTTTTACATACGCGGTTTTTACTTTATTGTTGATGATCCATCGTTGGTGATTTTTAATGACTAGATTAGATCTGAAATAAATTTACAATTCGCTTGTGTTTTTTTCTTTTGTAAGGCTAACATTTCAGAGCTTTTTACTCTATTTGATTGCATATTCCATTACCTAATCACTTGACCAATAAAGTTATTTCTCTAAATCAACCTCAGCCAAGTTTCCTATAGTTTCATAAAAGACGACAAGAAATGTGCTATGTATATCAATAATTAGTGTATTTAACTTGCAAGTATAATCAATGTGCGAATCTTTCGATACTCCTTAACAAATGATTCGGTATAGAAAAATTGAGTAGAAAGCAAACATGTTAACTCAATTGTGTGCACGACTACAACCCAGTATTACACAAATGCGAAGCGTAAGCTTACCGAATCGCTTGGCACCAAAAGTTTCTGGAAACGTTTGCTCAATGGTGACAGCATTTGAGTCAGAGTAATTTTTGCCAAGTTAGATCGAGTGAGCAGGATCACAACCTATTCCTTTTGTTTTCGATGTGCGGCAACTCTCAATGCATTCCTTTTCATCAAGCACTTACGGTGAGATTGTCGATTTGTGTCGATAGCTATCGGTCGCTTGTCTGACGGCAGCTTGCACACGGCCACTTTTTATGCTTAAATGAACTGTTACTGATAAATCTCGTATGCTGTTTATAAAGACAAACAACGTTTAGCGTTGTTTGTATGCTAAGTATTGAGACAGAATAAACCAACATTGTTTACCTCAGATGCATGCAGACTGAAAAGTTGAGTTTTTATAACCCTAACTAGAATAATAATATCCAAATTTATTCGAACGTCGCAAAAGTGTAGCTATTTTTGCTGCAATCAGTGATACCATTAGTCTAGGCGTGTGTCTACTACGAATTAACAGGGAGGATGTGCTGCTTAGCCAGCATATATCCGTCCATTAACACGAATCCAGCATTAAATCATTGCTTTGTACCCAAATTCCCAAGGCCCTCCATTGAAGCCGACTCATCCTCAAGGAGGAGATAGTCGCGCAAAAGTGAAAAGGTAAAGTACGTTTTTGCATGCGTGCTTATAACCTAAACAACAAGCCAATGAATCACTTGAGCAGCGCAAAAGATTCCGGATGGAAATGTTTGGTGCAATCAATTATTTCACCAATATTTAAACTTGTCTGATCTACAACAAACATTTATAGATAACGAGCCTAAACAAATAACTTTTAAAGTTTGCTTACACGAATGCCACAGAAATTGTTTTTTTGTATTCACAGTAGGTTTGTGCGGTTTTATAAATACAGTACAGCTTGGTCGCATGTAGCGCTTGATGTCGCTGTATGCAGCAGATATGCCGATAAGTTGATTGTTGATCAAATTAAAATCGAATTTTTTCACTATCACAATAGCACGTGGCTGAAATGCTGTCCGGTTGCTCGTGCATTTTTAGAAGAAAAGTTGGCGTTTTCGCTCAAAGCATTTGTATAAAAAGTCTTGCCCACAAGAAGTTGTTTGAGAGTTCGCCTGACTACTTTGTATCAGTTTTTCTTATATGAATGGTTCTACTAGAGACTGAAAATGCCATCTATATTAGTAACAAGCTGCAGGAAATAAATGCGAGCAATGCATGAAACGAAACATCGTATCGTCGCCACAAATGACGAAGTTTAGTAAACACTATACCTGTATTATTTACACGTTGCAATCTCTTACTCAATTCACCTGCCTGCAAAGATCGAACTACCGAAGTAAACGAAGCTATCGACCAGTGCTGTATTAAAAAGCTCCATTCTTGATTACATGTTTTACACTTATCAGGTACAAAGCGCATGCCATGCTCTAAATTTTTAATTTCTAGGTAGTCCTGGGCTGCTTGCATGCACCAGGCCACCTTTCCAATGCATGATCCCGCCTGCGTACTCTAGTTTGCTAGCTCTACCACTCAGTACAAGTTCAACTCTCTTGATCTTCGGGCCAGCCAAAGCATTTATTAGGACATCGTCGATCGCGAGTTAAAAGAGGCAATATAAGGCTACTGCCACAGCCCGTGGGAGATACTGGACGTGGATTAATATTGTTCGTACGCTCGAACTTTTCCCGAAGTTTCGTAATATAATGATATTCGATCTCTTTGTGCCTTTTCGATAGTTTATATCGAATACCGTTCAGATGTTTTGTAATAAAACTAAATGTGGTCTGCGAAAAATACGACGTTGATCGAGCAACTGACGGAGTGAGTATCTGGTAGGCATGAAACCTGGTCTGATTCTCACGGATCTATCCTTCCCGTTTGGCGCCTTTTGCTATAAGTTCCACTGTATCCCCTCTTTATTCTTTTATTACTGAAGGAAAAACTAAAGATTCCTTTCCTTTAACAATATAATGTAAAACAAAGACTTGCCAGAAATAATCTCAACCGTAGTATTCGATCAGACAGCGAAGCATGGCGGCTGTAAAATTTCGAGAAAGTTTAGGTAGATTGCACTTGATTTGGCCCTCTGGTTTGAATTTCACCATAGCATTCGATAAGCCAGCGGAGCGTGGTGGTTGTAAAATGTCGAGGAAAGTGAGTTAGACACCAATCTACGTAACGCACGAATTCTGTTCCAGTTAATTCGGCTCACAGGTTCTAAATCCACAAGAGTCAGTGAGATAATCACAGAGAATAATGGTGTCTAAATCACTAAGAAAATGTTCTTTTTCTCCTTGAACAATTAAGCTGCCCCAAAGCAGTGGGCTAATTGGATTCTACTCCGTGTTGTGTATCCTGGCCGTTCGATTTCGCACTTCGAAGCGAAGCGAAAATCACGTTCTAGAGTAAATCAAATAAGTGATTTAATACAGCTCGTCTTAATAGACTAGCTCCGGTTCAAGGTCGATGGTGACCTTTTGCCGAATATCTAGGAAGTATAAACTATTCCGTATCTGGATAAATGCATAATCACTTCTATTTTCAAGGGCGTATGCGTACTTCATGCTCCTGGGTATAAGCTTTACCCCCGGCATGTATGTATCAAATCACATGCTTGATCGAGGCAAAGTGCCGCACAGTCATAGACTGCTTAGATACTATGATGTATGAATGCACAAGCCTGATCCAGGCAAAGTGCCGCACAGTCAGAGACTGCACGTGGGCTAAGATACTGTCAGGTTGCCCAGGCCTAGACAGATATGAGGGAGAAATAGAAATGGTAGCGAGACTCCAGCGTATTTCAGCATGCAGCTCACTACCGTTGGCCAATCAATTTAGCACAGAAATGCTGCACGATTGCACATCCGTTGCCCATGTCTAAACATATATTGGAAAGTAAAATACCCATCGCAATTGCATTGAAACTCCAGCGTGTTTCAGCATGCAGTTCAATGCCGGTGGCAAAGCAATTTTGCACGGTGTTATATACACAGCACAGAAGTGCTGCACGATTGCACATCCGTGCCGGGCTTCTTGCTTTATTATATATTTGCGCCTTACCTCACACAGGAAGCAATCTTCGATACACTTGACTCGTCTCCGTATTTTATATTTAGTATTATTATATTATTATTATATTTGCACAATCTGATACAGATATAGTGCCGTTCAACATAAACAATGAGATGTACAAAGCGAGAAGGGGGGTACAAAGCGTTATATTTAGTATGCAGAACCATTGTCATCATTTTGTACTGATGGATCTTCTATACAGATCAGAAACCGGATTTATCCGACGAAAGTACATTACGGAGTACCACTAGTAACTTTGCTCCGTTTCATGAGAAGGCTATCAACGCGGAAACTTACGAGTCATTTGCACTGATGAGCAATCGTGAAGCACTTCGTTGCTGTGCTAAATTGATTTGGCGCCGGTAGTGAGCTGCATGCAAATACATGTTGGAGTCTCACTGCCATTGCCATTTTCCTTTATCATATCTGTCTAGGACCGGGAAACCTGACAGTATCTTAGCCCATGCGCAGCCTATGACTGTGTGGCACTTGGCCTGGATCACACTTGTGATTTCATACAGAATAATATATTTATATCCATACATTCTCCCAAATGTCCTGTTTCCGTACATACATACATGCATACATAGGTACCATTTATGGATGTATGAAATCGCAAGCCTGATCCTAGAAAAGTGCCGTACAGTCATAGACTGTCTGTTTGCCCATGTCGATATTGAAATAAGTTCCGAGCTACATATTTTAGGTTATGTAATCACTGCCTTTCGCTCTAGTTTGGGTCTTAAATGCTATTGTGGAAAATGTGTTTGCCTTCATCAGATTAAAAAGCTAAGATTTATTTAGGAAAATCGACTGCGAGCCAAATTTGCTTCCAGCATCAAATGGCATTGACAAAGCGATTCGCCGGGATTTGACATTTAAGATTTTTCCTCGTGCATTGGTATTTGGCGTACACAGGAAACACCGTGGTAATTATCTACCAATTTCATCCTTTTATTCTATGCATTCGTCATCTTTGAAACATCAACTGATTTTACGGTTTAGATCTATCGTGAATGCGTCAATTTCTACTTATTTGGTTTCGAAGTTTCCACGAAAGCTGGGAAAATCAAAATTAAATAGATCCAAAATCTAATTCAATTTCCAAAGCCTACGATTTAAAAAAATCGATAACTTTTGCAGCCCGTCGGGTATGATTTTAGAATTGTTTTACAAAGCATTATGTGTATGGCTGTCATTTATCCGAATCGAGTGTAGTGTACAAGATTGCTGTAAATCTGGATCTTTCGACTCCATAAACTCAAGGATTAAAATGCTGGAATTTGTGTTGGATTTTCGAGGCGATATGATAAGAAATCTAGCGGTATTATTTTGTAAAGTTTCACAATCCATCAGATTATCGCGAGATCCAGGCATATTGCTAACCTACCTTAAGGTAGCATCAATGAGGAGTGAATCCCGTTGAGTTCCTCATTAAAAACAGATAGTTTTTGAGTAGGTATGCATTGAAATTTCTTGTAGAAGATTTCCTGAAATTTTCAACGTTTTATTTTAAATCTACGGTTCCCAGAACGAAGCAAGATGTGCAAATGAAGGCAAACAGTCTGAAACATGTAGTTGAAATTTGGTGTACGTAAAATAAGCGAAATACTATTTTCATTTCGGAGTGTTTTAGCACATGACAAGGGATTCGTCCTGCGAAGCTGTATTTGTACACTATGGTTAGTTGTGCAAATCCTATTTATCAGTAGTTTCGATGTCAACATTGCTTTATCTTTTCTCATTGTCTCTTATTTCTGTCTAGGCCTGGGCAACCTGACATTATCTTAGCCCACGCGCAGTCTTAATGTGCTGCGCTTTGCTTGGATCCAGGTGATTTCATACATTGTTGACTACTATTACGATACTCGGTGGTTGCCAGTTTAGGAGACGACAGTGGACTGCTAACGATGAACTGCTGAAATTTTATAAAATGTAAAATTCTCGGAATGAGTCGATAGTGAATTCGAATTAACTAAGGGTATGTAACGTTTTCTCATCTAAGAAGGAGCGTGTCAGTGTGAGTATGTACAATACATGCGTAAACAAGCAATTAAACACCATGAAATTCTTTGTTTTGTCTGCATGGTTTCGGCATTGACCTATGCCAATCCAGTTCATTAAGCTTTTTCGAATTTTTTCAATTGTTAATTGGTGAATTCGTTTGATACTGTTAATACCGTGTATCATGTGCTTCTTTATTACGAAGACTTGTATTCATTTTCCATTAAAATCTGGTTGACCCAGAGGAATTAGGACTACTTTTAGGATCGATGACTGCTTTGTGCTGACGACTAGGGCATACATTTTAAGCCCTCCCGAGTTTGTTGGGCGTATAAGTAACGCGTAGTGAGAATTCTAACTTGAAGCTCCTTTCTCTACTGATTACTGGTATTTGAACGCTATCACATATTTACGATATAGCTAACCAGGTGTGTAAGAATTCACTAATATTAAAACGACGAGCATGTATAAACTAGCTTTCATGTTGGTTAAAATTATTAACAACGCACAGCCGTGATCATATTTTATGCAAGGCATTTTGGAACACGGATTTCCCTTGTGATAACCGTTGATATTGTGTTTTAAGCGTTCCATTTCGACGCTTAACTTGGCCTTTACACTGAGGATAGTAAGCTAATGAATGACTTACGGTGACAACCTTTCCACTCGAAACTTTATGATCTCTGATGACACAAATGCCGAGCCTCTGTCAGAAGGAATATAGGCCTGACATCCTAAACAGACTGAAAAGTTCAGTAAGTCGAGGTCATATCCGAACAAGCAACAGCAAACCGAACCCTGAAGTAATTTGTCATTTATTGTCAGGATGTACTGGTTGAGTGTATTCGATCGTAAAGAATCTTCAATGTCCTAACCCTTAACTACCCAATTTAATTTCTAGGCTGAATACGCTACACGTCCATCTTTCGCAAACTCTCGATGCACACTGGCGTTATATGCCTTATGCCTTATGACTGCTGTATCTGTGTATCAAACTGTTACTAGACTTGTATCTTATCTGTCTAGGCCTGGGCATCCTGACAGTATCTTAGCCCACGTGCAGTCTCTGACTGTGCGGCACTTTGCCTGGATGTGGCTTGTGCTTTCATACCATACCATATACTAGACTTGTATTGAACAAGTATAAACACAAAACGATTTGAACCGATCACTGTTTATTTATACAACTTTTAATGAGCGTACCGAATTAGGTACTGTGGGCAGTAAAGGGTTAACCTAAGTCCCGATTGTTTGCCGCCATTATAAGCGTTCCAGAGGGATTTCCAATATTTTGGTTTCAGTTCCGCGCGCTCTATGCAGTTAGCAATAACGCACTTGACATCATCTTCAGAAATCGGGAGGTTCTTTTAACGGAGGAAATTACACATATGATTGATACCAGGATGCCACCGTTTTTCCTATAACTGAGTTGGTTGTTGTTACACGCCGGTGCGCAGATGTTACGTGATAGATTATCGGCCACGTCGTTATCCTTGCCTGGTTGATAAATAACATCGTATTTGTACACTGATACAACAATCTGCTAGCGCTGAATATTCTCTTTTTCCAGTTTAATCTTGTATCAGTCACTGCGGATGAAGATGCATAAGCGTTCGTCGTAGTCCACTTGAAACGCATACCAAATAGATAATGATGCCATTTCCAAATCGATTCTACAATAGCGTATGCTTCCTTCACAATGGCATAATACTTTAGTTCAGTTGCATTGTGTTATTTCGAAAATTCAACTGGTAAATGGTTTGGACAGCGGGATACAGCTATAGCAACGTCTGGGGCATTCTTTTCGACAACTAAAGGTTCGTTGTAGTTTGTAGTAGTAAGCATGACGTCCTTCCGTTCCTGCTGGTTCCCAAAGGTCAGTTTAAAAATAATGGTACCATAGTGAGTAATATGCGAACATGCCGTTTACGCGCGGCAATTCTGTATGGTTTTCGGAGGCGGTAACTGTCGATTGTGATCCATACACTCGAGGTCTGGATTCAGCACACCCTTCAAAATCTGGTAAGAAAGCAAAGAGATCTCGTTAGTAAACATAACGGCCTTCTTGCTGTTGAGTGTGATTCCATATTTTTCACAGTCTAGCAATCTGTGGACGTTCTAATCATGCACCACCTGGGTGTTACTCAGAGAGTTACGTTATCGATGTAGTCGTACGTGCTTTTCAGCCCCTCTGACTGGATGATAATATCGATAGTTCTTTGACAGCACGCCAAACCGCGGGTCACACCAAACGGCATGCGGTGAAATTGAAATAATCTACCACATGCTATGTCTATCTGATGCAGAGATTGGAATTTGATAGCACGCAGTGTACCGTAGACTTCAAAGTGCAATAGTTGTTCAATCATTTTATCCAAACTTGATAATGGATCGGTTCTTTGTAGTCGGCAACCAACCAACGTTTACATTTGATTTTTTGTCGCTAAAACCTGCGTTATCATTTACAATTACCGATCGATTTTCTCAGGGTGGTGTCGTCTGATTTAGTAGCAAACGGTTTGAACTTGAGAGCCAATTAGGCACAAATGAGGAAAGGCTATAACAGTCGTCGCGGAGAGGCCACAAATGGTAAACGGATCATAGTCGCCACCCAATGGTATCTCTGTGTTGCCATGTAGATCGAGTAACACATGCGCACAAAGATGTAGCGCGAAAAATAGTTTGAGCGAGTTGTACGAGGAATCTCGATAATAACTGCTCTCATGTCTGAGGTTTGATATAAGAGTCGTGTTGACGCCAAGGTAATGACTGACAAATTAGAGTTGAATTTTCATTAATAATTTAACCGAGATTTGTGATATCATCCGGGACCCTTGCTAAGGCGAGTACGTACGAAATCACAAGCATGGATCCAGGCAAAGTACCACATAGCCAGAAACAGCACGTGTGCTAAGATACTGTCAGGCTGCCCGGTCTTAAATAGATATAAGAATGAAAGTGGAAATGATAATTAGACTCCACAACTCAGTATCGGTGGTAAATCAATGTAGCACGATCTTGCTTGTGCAGTGCAGAAGCAATGCACAATTTCACATTCGTGCGAGGCAAGTATAGAGAATTGTTACGTAAACAAGCACAACAACTTTTTATTAATTTTTGCACTTTAATTCCAAGAGGCTCTGACATATCCCATTAGTTACTGATGGGTTGTATTCAAGGCACACATGAGCCTTACAATATAGACCTGGGCAAATTGACAATGGCCTAGCCTACGCACGGTCTGACTCTGCCTGTTTGCTTTACTACAGACTTTTGATCCCGTACCTGCGTATCGCTGGTAATACTCAATACCCCAGTCGTTGTGTTTATAATTTTACTAGAGTATGCTTGCACAAGCCTGATCCAGGCAAAGTGCCCCACAGTCAGAGACTGCACGTGGGCTAAGATACTGTCAGGTTGCCCAGGCCTAGACAGATATGAGTGGAAAAAATAGAAATGGTAGTGAGACTCCAGCGTGTTTCAGCATGCAGCTAACTTCCGATGGCCAATCAATTTAGCACGATGTTAGCCGCACAGCACATAAATGCTGCACGATGGCACATCAGTGCTAGAGTAATATAAAATATCAATATCTGCCATTAATAAATCGCTATTTCTGTACAAGCACCGCTTGAAACAATATGTGAACTTTAATGCCGCTGTTAGATAATGTTGGCACGACTAACCTGGTAAATCACATGTGCCTACACACATGTCGATGTGGTTAAACCTATGATCTTAAACAAAGATACTCATTTGCATGCATTCCCCTGACACCCACACGAGCGGTTTCGTGCTGTTTGCACTCATCAGGTAGGGACAGTAGGATCAGGATCCGCATGCGCTTGAAACAGTGGAAGAATGGTAAACAAGTTGCGCTTGTACGCCACTGTTCAATCAAATGTGCCCAAACACATTGAGATATAGTTTAAACCTATAGTCTTAAACAAAGATACTCATTTGCATGCACTTCCCATCACCCACACCCCACGACCGGTTTCGTGTTGTTTGCACTCATCAGCTAGATACAATAGGATCATGACGCGCACACCCTAAAGCAATGGAGAACATTAAAACAAGTTTTGAACTGTAAACCACTGTCTTTTTCTGTGCAACATCAAAGAACTGGTCGTGGAGAGGGTGTGTGATGGAAAAGCACGCAAACGACGATAGCTGTTCATAACCACGAGTTTATCCTCTGTCACTCAACAAGCTCGGAGAACAAATTCAAGTAAGCTCTGTCACATGTGTTTTGGCACATGTGATTGTCCGATTGAACTGGTTCGTCGAAACAACTGTGCTTATTTGATTGGCGACCGGTAGTGAGCTGCATTCTGAAATACGCTGGTGTCTCACTACCATTTCTATTTTCTATCTCCTATCTGTCTAGACATGGGCAACCTGACATAATCTCAGCCCACGTACAGTCCGCGACTGTGCGCCACTCTGCCTGGACCAGGCTTGCGCTTTCATACATAGATACCAACTTTATCCAACAGTGGTATACAAACGCAACTTGTTTAACCATTCTTCCACTGTTTCATGGCACGCAGATCCTGATCGTACTGCCCCGATTTGATAAGTGCTAACAGCATGAAGCCGGTCGTGGTGTGTGTGTGTGATAGAAATGCGCGCTAACGAGGATACTGTTTGATGCATTTTTCGACTACGTAAAATTACCCGTTTGCATGTTGGAAGTCATAAGCCTTCAGCCACTCTAAATGCCACTGCAAGTATACACGCACATACCCTTGTAGCTTGCACAGCCCTTGACATGGAGAAACAATGAGAGTGAAGCTGCCATGTTTTCGCATGCTTCTCGGTAGCGGTGACAATAAATATAACACCGCGTTATCCGTACAGCACATACGTACTGCGTGATCACCGCTATTTATATCCAAAGTGATTCGTGTTCATTTAATGGGATAGAACTTGCTGTATTCCAGTTCCCAACATTACCCTTCTTCTTCTTCTGTTCTATGCGGATTACAACCCTTGAATTAAGCAACGTAGCAGACCGTCTAAGATCGACTGCGTTGTTATCCAATTTACATTTCCCGACTTTCTTTTACTTTTCAGCCACGGGATCTGCTTTTCAATAATCGATATCAACCAATACAAAAGATCGGGAGCGGATCATTTGGAGAAATTTTCCTCGGTAATTTTTCAATACGACTGTCCATCTGCTTAACATTTTTTCAAACCATATTCCTTGGTCGCTTAAATTTTGAAACGCAAAAAGCACACCGTAATATTTTTTCTCGATATTAAGCTGGGCTTTATCAATCATATATTAATTCTCAGCAGTTGTCTGATGAAATAAACAAAATGGAACAAATAACATATTCGCATGATGAAACGCTTTTCGTGTTTCTTGGTTATCGACTTGTGTCAAGTTAAACTTATTTACTTCAGATCCTAATTCATTCTGAGACTTATGTATGTATGGTGTATGTATGCATGCATGGATGTATATATATATATATATATATATATATATAAGTTTGTATGCGTGTTTCAAATGAGAGGGCGGCTTCCATGCAAAAAGGTCCCAGCCATAAACTTCACGTCTGCTTTGGTATTGTCAGACTGACCAGGTTTATACAGCTATAAAAAGCGGTAAATTCCGGTATCACTCCAACTTTTCCGCCTACAGCTCATTACCGGTAACAAATCAATTTAGCGCAATGTTACATTCGCATAACCGAAGTACTGCTCAACGGTACATGCTAGCATCAGCATTTTTTCATCTGGTCCTAACAATCACCGAGAGACATCAGCCACACGAGGCTCTCACCGAATGCGAGTACTTTACTTTTTTACTTTTGTTCGACTATCTCCTCCTGGAGGATGAGTCGGCTTCAATGAAGGTTCTTGGGGATTTGGGTACAAAGCGGCGTCCCCAGCACCACTCGGCGTTTGTTCGAGTCAGCTTCTCTAGCCTTTGCACCACCAAGTGCGACCTGCAATGCAGCAGGGAGTTCCAGAAAGAGGTGGTCTACCAGACTCTGTTCCAGGTTTTTCCTCATGGTTTTCTCCCGAAGCCGTTCCCGCGATCGGGTATCCCGCAAGGCAGCGGAGGTTTAAAATCAGGCTTTTCCTTCCCTTAGATGAAATGCCCTCCCTATCTAACGAGCTCCATCTGCCCGAAGCAAACTGGTTTTCAGGCGCCAGTCACTCGCCTTCGCCCCTTCTCCTGTTGGTAGAAGCAGTTCCGCCGGGCTCGGGGAGACACTCGTGCAGGCCAGAAGCTGGACTTGGTTGTCAGAGGCTATTTGAGACGCGTGTCATATGAAAG